>PVJI01000226.1:77736-318818 GCA_004026765.1 Micronycteris hirsuta | reverse complement strand
TGTTAAAGGGAGTTATATAAGGTATGGAGGAACATCAACAGGGGAGTGGTTGGGGGAGAGGGTGGGAATGGGGCACAGAACAGGTAGCATAAATGGTAGGTAGACAACAGACAGGGGGAGGTTAAGAATAGTATAGGAAGTGCAGAAGCAGAAGGACTTATGTGTATGACCTATGGACAAAACTAAAGGGTGGGGAAAGAGGGGATAAGGGGGTGGGGGGCAAGAAGGGGGGGAAATGGGACAACTGTAACAGTATAATCAATAAAATATAGTTAAAAAAAAGGTATTAAGGTTTAATGGGGTCAAATGGGTGAGGCCCTATCTGATAGAGAGAGTGTCTTTATAAGAAGACACACCAGAGAGCCTGCTTTCTTCTCTCTATGAACACGCATCAAAGGAAAGGCATTGTGAAGACTTAGCAAGAAGGCAACAAAATGTAGGCCAGAAAGAGAGCCAGAAACTGAACCCTGATAGAACCTGATCTTGGACTTCGAACCTTCTAATCATGTGAAATAAATTTCTTCTGTTTAAGCCACCCATGCTGGGGTATTTTGTTATTGCAGCGTGAGCTGACGAATACGCTAGGCCTCATACCCCTTAATGTTGGTCTTTTAATACATTGTATGTGGGTAGCTTTTATTGCGTGCTAACTGTTGGCACGGGCCATTTTTGCTAATGTTTTGCACAAATGGCAACGTTCAGTAAAATTACGATAACTTTAGTTTTACGTATTTTTTTCCAATGAAACTTTTTGTGATTTACTATAAAATGTATACTGAATTGTTTTTCTTAAATTTTAAACAGACGAATACTGGAAAACTCACTGGAAATTGAAATTAATAAAATATGTAAAAATTCCGATTTATTGAAAATATTTTTTAAAAAAGTACGTAAATGTGTAAAAAAAGAAAGAATGAAGTTTTAGTAGTGTTTTTTTGTGTGATAATCGTTAAAACATACATACATACATAATTCACCATTGTATGTGTTAGAGACCCAAATTTTGTCCTTTGGAATTCGTATATCTGCATGTTAGCATACCTTTAGAGCAATCAAAAAGTATAAAAATAAACATATTTATACGTTACCCGCATTCTACCGCTAGTCTACAAAACACGTATTTATACGTGTCCCGCACTCCACCACCAGTCAACGTAAAACGTATAAATTCGTTTGCCGCATACAATGTGTTTCAAAATGAGAATTAGGACATTGAAAACCTTTTTTCTAAAGATAAAACAAACTTTTTTTAATTTTAAATAATTTCGTTTTTACTTTGGAAGCATCACATATAATTTGGAGCAAGCTAACGTTTTTGCTGCACAGCTTTGCAGTCATTTTCATTATGAAACACATACAGATTTTCAGCATAAAACACGTGACCATCATGGGTTTGCTGCTATAGTACATGACACCAGGTGGCATGAAGTCAGTGGTGGGAAGGCACAGGAGAGTTAGGTGTGAGCTACACAGAGAGATTTCATTGTTTTTGAAGTCATTCCCCAATCTAGCTTATTTTTATCAAGGCAGTATAGATTATCAAAAGAACTGACACAAATTCTAAAATATATTCTAAGTATTCAACTAAAACATGAAATTTTAGGTATAGCCCATAATTCACTTGAATTATCATTATCATATAAACACAGACACTTCAGAAATTATTCCATAAAAAGTACTAAGTAAAGGTGCAAAAAGCTTTTAATTTTAACATATTCTATGCTTATTTTGATGTTTTTTTACTTTTTTGTTTTTGGTAGAAAAATCTCCTACATAGTTTCTATATTATCAAAGGCCAACAGAATTTTTTATTTTAGTTTTTAAAAGATTGTACTTATTTATCAGAGAGAGGGGAAGGGAGGGAGAAAGAGGGAGAGAAACATTGATGTGTGAGACAAACATTAATTGCTTGCCCCTTGCACACCCCCAACGAGGGGTCTGGCCCGCAACCCAGGCAAGTGCCCTGAGTGGGAACTGAACCAGTGACCCTTTGGGGGTCACTCAATCCACTAAGTCACACCAACCAGGGCCAGAATTCTATTAAGAAAACAGTACCATTCATCCACGGCTTCTGTAATGTGTTTTCTTGATAAGCACTTAGATTCAAAGGTGGCAACGAAAAGCACAGAGGTTTTGGGCCCAGTGCTGCTAACTGCCATTCATCAACCATGACCTCTGCATTTTTAGAATCTCTGCTGTGTGAGTAGAAAAACCAGAGTCAGAATTTCAATTTATTTCAAAAACAGCAAAGTAATGAGAATCAAATTAAGTAGAAACACAACTTAATGCTATAAATATGCTATATACTATGCTGTACACTATTATCATTCTATGGCTATTCAGTATTTTTAACAGGTTGCTTCTGCCTTCTTAACTAGAAAACCAAAGCTTGTTAAATGATTGGGGTATGGGTGGGAATGACGTGATGGGATTAAAACTAGAGCAAAATAAATAACTGGCCTAACATTCCAATTCAGAAAAGATCATTCGATTACTCTACTAATAATGCAATAAAAGAAGTAAATTATAAATTATTCTTCAGGACAAGTATATATAATACATTTATACATGTACCTGAGAACTTCCTTTGGGAAGAAGGTAAAAAAATGTATTGTTTTTGGTTGTTGATTTAAACAGCTATGACTACATTCTAATATGTGAGATTTTATATAATCAATTTTAGAAAAATTTAATCTGGCAGTCACTTATCTAGAAAAATAAATAACTTAAGCAAGGGGGAGGATGGGAAAGCATAACAGAACTGACAGATAGAAATGAATTTACTTTTTAGAGATTACTCAGATATTATATTATTTTATCTGAAAAACAATTTTAATAAGCTTTTTCAGCAGGGGTTCCTCAAAGAGAATAATAATAGTAAGTAAGAGGAGGGGCCCACACTTAAGAACAGTTGAAACATAGCATCGATGAGTTTAATTAAAAGAAAACATACAAAATACATTTACTTCTCTCCCCAACTTGGGTCATCATTGATATATGCAATCAACATAATGCTCCATATAAAGCAAAAGTGGTAACATAAAACAAAGAAGTAGGAATTAAGAAATTTTATGGATGGCAAAGCGTCTCTAGTCAAATTTTTTTTAATTTATTTTTTAAAAGATTTTATTTATTTATTTTTAGACAGAAGGGAGTGGAGGGAGAAAGAGATTGAGAGAAACATCAATGTGTGGTTGCATCTCAAGTGGCCTCCCTGGGGACCTGGCCTGCAACCCAGGCATGTGCCCTGACTGGGAATCGAACCGGCGACCCTTTGGTTTGCAGCCTGCACTCAGTCCAGTGAGCTACACCAGCCAGGGCTCAAATTCTTTTATTTTTGATTGGATGACTGAAGCCCAGGGTAATATAGCGACTTGCCCAGGGTCACACTCCTGGTCCTTATGGTAGAGCCAAAGTGAGGATAAAACTCTGCAGGCTCTAATGATGCTTTTCAGTTGGTAAGCAAAATGCTTTCAATAGAAAAAAAGAGTTAACCTTCACTTTTTCTTTAAGATCTGATCTCCAAATGGTCATGAACCATGCTGGGCTACTGGGCCAACCTAACTCTTACCTAGGCCTTTCCTTAATACAATGGTTCCCAAACTTTAGCATGTGTCTGGTTAGCTGGTGGCCTTGTTGAAATGCAGATTCATGGGTCCCAACTCCAGAGTTTAGGATTTTGTAGGTTGGGGGTGAGACCCAATAATCTGCATTTCTGACAAGTTCTCCCATGATGCTATTCAAGGATCACACTTTGAAAACCACTGGCTTAACATAAAAGACAAACATATTCATCACCTGATCTGAGTGTGTTTTGCCTCAACAGCCAAATGGGTGTGGAAGATGGATCAGATGGCCTCCACCTCTAAATGTGGTGTTTGTATATGTTCTAGTAAGTGTGCTGTGACTCTCAGTACTAACCATTGCAGTCATGCAAAATACCTGCAAACGGCAGTGTTCACCTGACTTCAGTCACTCTTACCTTTAAAAAGTTACACATACATTCTTTATTCTTTTATTTTATCATTATTCCTTATGCTTTCCTCAAAAATATTTTAAGGGCTCAAAAAACTTAGCGACAGCATTAAGGTAATTTACAATATCCCTGATATCTAGACATAATTAACACATTAATCAAATAATGCCCATGAATGGGTTATGGCATGGTAATCCAAGCACACACAGTGGAGAATGAAAAACATCCTCAAGAAAAATTATATGAATAACTGCTTGAATTAAGTAAACATAAGTAAAAATTATGTTACAGACCTTTTGAAAACTTCATGCATATTTTCTTCTTCTTCTTTAGCAAAACTCACTTTGTCTGAAAATTTGCACTGTAAAGATATGGTTAAAAAGTACAAGTGAAAAAAATCTGTAGTCCATATTAAGCTACGAGACTTACCAGATTTATTAGAATGTATTAAGTGTTAATGAAGCAACTGGCTTAAGGCCAACCCGGAAAACAATTCTACGGTACATTATTTAAAATACTGAATATTGATTAAAGAATTTCCACCGTTGCTTGAGAGAAAAACTAAATAAATTTTTTCAGTTTTTGATATTGCCTTTAATTGTACAAGCCAACATTTCAAATTATTATGAACAATTAAACTCATGCTTCTTTTCATTAAGAAAAAAGCTTTGAGTAATTTTTACTTTTAGGTGGTACTTATGAACATAAATTTATTTTTCATTAGAAGTACTGATATGTATTTAGGTCTTAGTTCTGCTTCTGGTCAGATGGAGGCATCTGTGCTGAGGGTCACAGTGAGCTGCACGCAGCTTCAGGGGCATCTTTGGGAGTCAGCAACATGGTGGAAGACATCATGACCGAAATCAAGTACTACCAGACCGCCCCTCCTGACAGCGCCTTCCCCAACCAGAGCCAGACCAGGAACTGTTGGCAGAACGACCTGGACTTCCACCGCTGTGAGAAGGCAATGACTATTAAAGGGGGTGAGGTCTCCATGTGCAAACGGTACAGCATGTGTACAAATCCCTTTGCCCCATATCCTGGGTGTTGGCCTGGGATGATTGCCAGGCAGAAGCACGTTCCCTGGGAAGATCTGAACTGGCTGCTCCCCACTTGTCCTCTGTCCTCTACCCTTCTCCCAGGGAGGTGAAGGGGGACCTGGGTATCTTCCACTCTGGGACCCTGAATTATGGCTTAACTAATAATAAATACTTGTTGGAAAAGTGTAAGACTATGCGTGTAAAAGAGCTAGATGATTGGGCAGGAAGCTGAGTTGAAAACAGTACCTGCACCAGTAAGGACTTCAGGGTGAGCATTTTTTGTCTTGATTTTAATTTTTATCTTATCAAAAAATGACCACCTCTTCTGTTCCAGACAATAGAGTGAATGATTATATGAAATAGCCTCAAGCCCCTGATTGTGCTAAAATTTATCTGTGCTTTCCTTTAATTATCTGTATAATTTTTAAAACTTTTCCCAGGTAATTTCTGAGCCACATGAAAACAGTGCAATAAAAACACATAAAAAATAAAAAATAAATATTTCTATGTACTTAAAACAATGATATACTTAAAACATTCCCATAGTGTTTTGGGAATTGGGATTTTCTCACTGGGGCAGGGGAAGTGGTGGCAGGAAAACAGAGCCAACTGTACTTGAACAACAACAAAAAAGCTGCACACGCTCAAATATTGAACTTTTGAAAAATCAGGTACCAAGAAAATAACCCCCCAAATCACCGATTACTTGAACAGAGATAACCACTTAATATCTTATATCTTTCTAAAGTCTTTTGAATTTTATTATTTTTTACTAACATTTTTTATAGTTTTATTAAGAAATAATTGACATACACCACTGTATAAGTTTAAGGCATACAGCCTCATGGTCTGATTTACATACCAGAGTTGGCAAAAGTAGGTTTATAGTTGTATGAGAAATAGTTTGTTCTTGTATGATTGATTAATTATTGTATTGTTTTCCATATGAACAACTGTAAACCTACTTTTGCCAATCCCTGTATATCGTGCAATGATTACAACAGGTTCACCTAGTATCCATCTTTTGATATAGATACAATAAGAAGAAAAAAAGGAGAAAAAAGGTTTCTCCTTGTGATGAGAATTCATAGGATTTATTCTTTTAACAACTAGTCTTTTTTAAGGTGTACAGTCATATTTTACAATGGTGCATACTGCATATACTATTAGAACCCGTAGAAAGAACTATAAAAGTCATCTGAGAAATATAAAACATTAACAAACAGAAAGACACACCATGTTCCTGGATGAGAATATTAAATGTAAAGCTGTTAATTCCTCCCAAATTAATTTATACATTTAAATAACTACAATGTAAGCTTAAAGTACTCTTAGAATATAAGAGCAGCCAAAAATATTTTAGATTTATATCTTAGTATCTCTTAAAGTGATAGATTTGACTAAATAAAAATAAACAGCTTCTTCAAGGTGAAAAGCTTCTAAACCAAGTCAAAACACAAATGAAAAACAAAAAAGTACTGCCACACAAGACAGAGAATAAGTATGTTTAATGAAAAGTTCCTATCAATAAAGAAAGATCATAATCCTGGAAGAAAAATGGGCAAAGGACATAAAAAGAAGTTCAAAGAAAAAAATATAAATGGCTTTTAAATATACTAAAAGATACTTAACTAGATTCATTAAGAGAAAAGCAAATAAAAACTAAAAATCATTTGTAAACACAGAAATACAAACAAAAGGAAACAATTTAACATGGAGCTGGTGAGTGTGTGGGGAGAAACTGGCATTCTCATTCAGTGCTGCTGGAAGTGTAAATCAGAGCGATCTACTGGCAACCCCACTTCCAAGAATTAATCCAAAATGCCTGCACATATGCAAAACACCTAGCGCTCATAATGCATATTGCAGTAATATTTAAATAGCAAAAAATGGGAACAAACTAGTGTCCATCATGATATAGTGGGGCTTGTTGAATAGAGTACATCCATACACTGGATAATTATATTATTATAAAAATAAGGCATCATTACATACATTGAAAAGAAACAATCTTTACTGTATATTAAGTTTCAAAAAGCAAGATAAAGAATGGCATGGCTAACCTTTGTATAAAATTAAAAAGAATACACAATAGGTCCACTTTGAGAAATGGCAGAATATCTCTTATTGGGCTAATCCTCCTGAAGGTAACAACTATACACTCTGGATAAAATATAAAAAATCTCCATCTGAAAACACTGAAAAGATATGAAAACAGACAATCTGGAGGGAAGTCTACACCTGGAAATAGGGAATGGCACTGGGTAAACGTTCCATTTTCATGCTTTTATTCCCGAAGGCAGGCCCTAGTTGGAACCACCTGGCAAGGCCAAAAGTTTGCTCTACTGACATAAAGAGCCAGAGGACAGAGTTTAGGGCAAAGTCAGAAACTGGGAAGTGAAGCTGGGAATCTGGGAGCGGAGACAGGAAGCTCTAGAATCTGCTTACAAACTTAGCCCAAATCTCTAACTAACCCTTGAACTATACCCATGTGAGGGAGACTCCAAACAGCCCAGTTTAAAGAACTGAGCAAAGATTTTTCAACTGCCTGCTACCACAGGGGAGTAATTTGAAGTGTATATATATATAATTCTGTGTATTCTATTAAGTGTGATATTCTATTAAGTGTGATATTCTATTAAGTGATATATTCTATTAAGTGTTCACCCAAGTTAAGACCTAAGCATGCAATTACCATACAGTCCAGCAACTGCAGACCTGGGCATTTAGCCCAGAGAAATTAAAAATGAGGTTTACACAAAAACCCGTACACAAATGTTTATCAGTTTTATTTGTAATAGCCCGAAACTGGAAACAACTCAGTATCCCTCAATGAGTCTATAGCTAAAAAACTGTGGTAAGCCATATCACAGACTGTTATTAAGCAATAAAGATGAATGGACTATTGATGCCTGCAACAAACTTAATGAATATCCAGAGGATTACACTAGGTGAAAAAAACAATCTAAAGAGGTTCCATACTGTATGATTCCATTTATATACCATTCTTGAAATGACAAAATTATAGAAATGGAGAACAGATTAGTGTGTGTCAAAAATACCCAAATACCGAAATTGCAGAGATGGAAAACATACAGTGTTAGGCATGTAAGGGGTAGTGAGGGAGGTGTAACTAAGTAACCTGTGGGAGATATTTGTAATGATGGAATAATTCACTTGAGGGTAGTGGTGGCTACAAAAAATCTGCACACTTAATAGAATACACAGAACTATATATATATACACACACACTCATTGTACTATCAAATTCTTGTTTCTGGTATTGTACTTTAAGATGTAATCATGAGAAAACTATGTGAAGGGTAGACAGATCCTCTCTGTACTACTTTTACAACTTCCTGTGAATCTATAATTATTTAAAAATGAAAAGTTAGCCCTGGCTGGTGTAGCTCAGTGGATTGAGCACGGGCTGGGAACCAGAGGGTCCCGGTTCGATTCCCTGTCAGGGCACATGCCTGGGTTGCGGGCCGGGTCCCCAGTGAGGGCCATGTGAGAGGCAACCATGCATTGCTGTTTCTCTCTCTCTCTGTCTCCCTCCCTTCCCCTCTCTCTAAAATAAATAAATGAAATCTTAAAAAAAAAAAAAGAAAAGTTAAAAATATAACGTACACTAGCATTTTAACTATCTAGGGTATCTAGGGCTCAAAACTAGAATCGTTAACAAATTACCACCATGGTAAACCTAAAAAGTTATTACATATGAATTTAGACTGTAACTGATACACAGACAAAAGAAAAAACAAGGTCTCTGGAAAAGACTATATGAGTATGTATACATATATATGTTTTTATATATGTATGTATTCATACACACAACACACACACATACATAAAATATATATGGGGGGACCCAAAAAACCTGGAATTTATAAAAAATTGTATATTTATTTTTACATGTTTAAACTTCAGTTACTTTCAAGGTATTCTCCATTTGATGCAATACACCCACCAAAATGTTTTCTTCCATTGATCAAAACAGTTTTTGAACTCATTGATTTTGATGCCTTTTAGTACTTCTGCTGTTTTTGTTTCACGTCTTCCACAGTGACAAAACACTTCCCTTTGAGGACTTCTTGAGGACTTCTTTCATCCAGGGAAACAAAAAAAAAAGTAGTTTGGGGCGAGATTCGGTGAATAGGGAGGGTGGGGCATGGGGGTCATGCCATTTTTGGTCAAAAACAGCCAAACACTCAGCGAGGAGTGGGCAGGTGCATTTATAAATCACCACCTATCATGAAATGGGCAAATGCTTTAAAAGAGTCTTCAGAAAAGCCCATACAGCCTCTCACAACAACGCCAGCTGGTGCACTGATACAGATGGGTTCCTAGAACACTCACCTAGCGGGGGAAGCCTGTGCTACAAGGGATCCACTCTGTAGAAGATAATTCTGTTTTTTTCTGGGGTCCCCCCTCATATCCATACATAAGTATAACATTGCTAAGAAAGCATTTCTAAAAATACACAGAAAACCACATAAAAGCAGAAAAGTGGTAGGTCAGGCCTATGTCCTATAAATCAACCTATTTATCCTCTGAAGTTCTTAAAACCCTCTTACTGTTCTTATGCAAAACATTAGGCAATATATCCCCTGGCCAAAAGAATACGATTCTTTAGTTAATAAAAAGCAGTTGCACTTGTCATCTGATGACACTGTTAAGATGAATTTCTGTATTACCACTGTTTAAACCAAAAAATAAGAAAATGCAAAATATTCCCTAGTACCTTTTCATCCAAGTCTGAACTTTTTATGTGTTCACTGAAGTCTCCCAGTTTTTCATTTTGAGAGGTCTTATTAGTAACTTCTCCTAAGGAAATGTTTGCATCTTTAAAATCATATTTTATCTCATCTGCTGAAAAGAAATAATATTTAACTGTAGAAACTACTAACAACAAAATAACCAAGTCATTCAAAGATTATTCCACAAATGAGAAAGAATTCAGATAATCTTTTAAGGTCCAATGTGAAAAATATGAAGTAGAGTTTTCAGCAAGTTACACAATTATTCTTCTTTATCAAATAACATTATATGGTATAAGAAGAACTGGCAGTAAAACAAAATTGAGTCATATCAAGATAAATTTAAGAATCCTCCTTGACCATGTCTAACTATTTTCAATATATTTTTAAAACTTTAAAGTCAAAGTAAAATTAACTTTCAAATTAATTATTTCCTCTAAAGACCTGGGTATTTAAACTGATAATTAGATGTTAATTATAAAAAACTTTTAAAAGAACTCAGATTTAAAATGTGATAAAATTTAAATACATATTTCAATTTCAAAATAAGACTATAAGGACTGCTACGGTCAATTATTTGTATTTTGTAGATAATGCCTAACAAAGTTATTTATGAAATAGTCAAATAAAATTTCTCAAAATTTGATCTGCCAGCCAGGCAATTAAAATGAGAAAAACTGACAAACTGTAAAACATATGTTTTAACTGACTCTAAAATGCAAAGTTTCCTATTTTAATGAATATATTTTGACTCGGCCTGAATGGAGGTATGAATAGATACTTTGATTTTGAATATACTGAAGATGTGAAATTTTACCTGCTGGTAAGGAAGCACAGATCTCTGACTTTGTCAATCCAGGATCCAGTACAGGGAGTTCTCTATTATAAAGCAAACAGAGCTTAAACATTATAACACAGTCTATGCAGACCTACCTACTTCTCCAAACATTATATAATACTAGCTTTAGCAGCTGGTGAACATCAGTTCTCCAAGGACAGAGAACTATAGAGGGACTCAGAACCCAGCATCCTCAAGTAGATTCCTAATTTGGTCCTTTAACTCCATGTGCTTCAATTTTTAGGGATGCTGCCATTCAAACTTTGTTACTCAGAGAGAATTTGATACATATACCAAGCATTTAAATTTGTTTTCAAGTATTACACCAATACAAGATAATGTTTAACTTCTACTCTCAAATATGTGTATGTATGTCTTATTGCCAATGGAAAAAGTACACGGTATGAGAGCAGTTTGAAGGTTTTATTATTTTTTTTTGGTGGTAGCTGATGACAACGTATGGTCCTAAGGTTAAACCTATGGGAATCAGAGTTAGGCAAACCTGGGTTTAAATACTGTTCTACCACTTTCCGTTAACTGTGGCGAATTTATTTAACTTCTTGAGTCTAATCATATGTGTAAAATGAGAATACCACCTACCCACGAGGTTATTGTGAGGATTAAATGAGATAAAATGTTCTTAAAGCCAATAGCACAGGCTCAACAAATGAAAACCACATCTACAAAAATGGCCAAATACTATTCCATTTTTTAAAATTTAGACAAACATATATAAAAATACATAGAATAAGATATAATAGACACTCATAATCCCACCATTTATTCATTTAATAAATGGGTTTTATTAAACCTATCCTAAATAGCCCAGAAAAAGAAAAACTGAACACATTTTATATACACCATTCTTTGAGGTCTTTGGAAAACATGAAGTATTTTCCCCCCCAGTATACCTTCTTTTCCAACTCATACCTCTTCACACTCATGTTTACTAGAATATTTCCATTTCATTATTTCAAACATCTCTCCAACTCAACATGTCTTAATTTGACCTCACGACCAGCACCCCTCCCCAATCCTGTCCCTTTGCACCAGAGAATTGTAATACTCCTCTTTAAAATGAGAGAAACCAGAGCCCTGGTTGGTGTAGCTCAGTGGATTGAGCGCAGGCTGCGAACCAAAGGGTCGCCAGTTTGATTCCCAGTCAGGGCACATGTCTGGGTTGCAGGCCAGGTCCCCAGTGGGGGCCATGTGAGAGGCAATCATACATTGATGTTTCTCTCCCTCTCTTTCTCCCTACCTTCCCTTCTGTCTAAAAGTAAAAAAATAAAATCTTAAAAAAAAAATGAGAGAAACCAGGTTATCATCCCTAACCCCTATCTCTGGCCTCACTCCCGTGTAATTAATAAATCTGTACTTTCTAAAGCTCTCAAATCCACTTGAATTTATGTTTGAAATTATCATGTCCTTTTGATAAAAATATTATAATAGCTCCCTGCCAATTTATTCTCCACAACAGAGCTGTGATTTTTAATTTTTTTTTAAGATTTTATTTATTTTTAGAGAGAGGAGAAGGGAGGGAGAAAGAGCAATGTATGGTTGCCTCTCACATGGCCCTCACTGGGGACCTGGCCTGCAACCCAGGCATGTGCCCCAACTGGGAATCGAACCAGGACCTTTTGGTTCCCAGCCCGAGCTCAATCCACTGAGCTATGCCAGCTGGGCCAGAGCTGTGATTTTTAAAATGTAAATCTAATCAGATTCTCTCACAACTTAAAAGTCCTTCAGTGAATCCCTACATCTCTTAGGATAAAGTTCAAACTCCTGGTGAATTCTAGTTTATCTAGGATGGTCTATTTATGCCTATTATCTGGCATATTAATTATGAATACCTCCCCTTTTCCATCTCAAAAGTTTTCCAATTCAGAAGATAAATTCTATGGTCATTCCATTTGTAAAGCCTGTCACGACTGAGATTTCTGCACATTCTGTACCTTCATTTCTTGTTATTTCTGCTTTTCAGTAGTGCCATGTTCTTCCCTGTGGGCCTTCATATAGGCTATTCCTTCTATGACAAAATTCTACTCACTGTTCTTCATCTATTGGCAAATTCCTACTCATCCTTTAGTGTACACCTTAAATGTCATTTTTCCCAGGACACCTTTAGTATCTTACACTTTTATCATATTTTATTGTAGTTGCTTAATTATTTGCCTTCCTTGACAGACAAAAAGCGCTGTGAGAACAAGGCCCATGTATGTCCAGTTGCTCTGTATATACTCAGTACTTAATCTCCTCCTGGCCAGACATGAGGGAGACCCAAATGAAGATGCCTCTCTCCTGTCTAGGAACTTCCAGTGTAAGGGGGAGGCTCACATACAAGCAGGCAAAATATACAAGAGGACTATCGGAACAAGCCCCTAGAAAAACATCTCAGATATGATTTGATGGATAACTGAATGAAGAGAAAGGGACTTCCAGATAAAGAAACATGCCAAAGGATTCAAGTACATTCCATACTACGGAAACAGTGAGCTTCTTGCTGTGTTTATCTTTCACTACCCTTTCACTCCACTTTTATTATCCCCTCCAACAATGTAATTGTTAAAGATAAAATGGGTGCAGATCTACTAAAGAGCCTTAAAGAGCGATACCAAGCAATTTAGACCCTATCCTCCAGTGGCTAAAAGCCACTGAAATACTGTGAGCAATCACTGACAGATCAATATCTATTTCATAGTAACACCGTGGAGAGGATATACTAAAAGAGTTCAGGAAAATTAACCAGGAGCTAATCACAACAATCTAAGGGAAAGATGAGTAAGATACTAGCAGTGAAAACTGAGATGAAGAAAAATCATGAAATAATAAGGTAATAGCATGAACAGGATTAAGTGATTCAACAGAGAAGAACTAAGGGATATTTCTGTGGTTTATAATTATCCTGAAAGTTACATTCATAATAGGTATGATCTTCAGACATAGAGGTTATTCCTGAAAAAACAAAAAATATAAGTACAGCAAGTGAACTGCTTTAATTTCAAAGTATTAGACTGTATTTTAGTATTGCTGATATAGTTTACAAGTGTGAGAAACTTTTTAGTATGAATAACTAATTTACAAGGAAAGTAAAATTGCATGTGCCACTCTTACTACAAGTAATTTAATTTTGTTTCCAAATGAGACACAAGAGGTTAAATTCACCCAAATTAAAAAAAATAAATTATGCAAAATTATAATCCACATAAATATTTTACAGTTTTGCATTTGTGGAGTGAAAAAGTTACAGTTCAGTCTTGATGGAATGAAAAGGGAAATAAAGGGTAGAAGGAGCAAAAGAGGAACAAACAGAGGTGGCTGAGGCTACAAAAGAACAGAGAAGCAAAAGAGAAGATTTGAGCAAATAGGGGAGAACAAGAGAGGCTTCTGAAGAACTACCCAGAATACATCATTTATCTTTTACCAGAGAATTTTTCAGTGGGGTGATTAAATTTAATGGGCTGTTAAAAAATGTTATTTACTTGTTTTAGATAGAGGAGAAGGGAGGGAGAGAAACATCAATATGTGGTTGCCTCTCTCATGCCCGCTACTGGAGACCTACACTGGCCTACAACCCAGAGACGTGCCCTGACTGGGAATCAAACTGGTGGCCCTTTGGTTCACTGGTTGGTGCTCAATCTACTGAGCCACACCAGCCAGGGCCAGGACTTTTTTTTTTTTTAATAAAACTGACTAAAGTACAAAATATGGTACATTACTTGAAGTAAGGAAGATACTGTTTTTGTAAATCTATTATTTCACACATTCATAAGTATGTACTGGATTGTAATGTAAAATGTACCTTTACTATGGGTAATTGACAACAATGTTTGAAGATGACTACTCAAGAATAATTACTAGCAGAACAAGTTTGAAAACTATTGACCAAGCAAAGTTCAGAATGTTATTGCTTCCTTTCGAGATACTAAGTAGCTGACTGTGGTCAATGTTCACTTATGTTCACATATTCTGTTTCTGAATAGGACTGTCAAAATTTATTGGGCAATTATTCTAGACAGCAGTGGCCAAAAGCAGAAAAACATTACAGTACCTATTTCATTAGGTTGGAGGTTTGCTAGCCTGATGCCTTGTTGTGAGGTGCTAGGTCTCCTGATATTACAGTTACCCCATCAAGTTCAATGCCATTTATTTCAGCAAAGACAAGAAACAATGGTATATGTGGCCCACAAAAGAAAAGAGTAAAAATCAGAATTACGCTTCTTTATATTGCCCCACCAGCTACTTTAAAGAGTAGGAAGAGATGAGGGAAAGGATCAAAAGTGAAATAACGTTCTTTGGCAGTCTGTAGAGCAATCGAATTAAAGTCACAGGACCAAAAACGCTACTCTTTCAAGCTTGCTGTTTTATGCAGGGCAGACAAACTTTGGAGCAGGTTGCCCTGGGTTCAGATCTCAGTTCCAAAGGAACTGTGTATCAGCTGTGTGTACCAGCTGGGTATCCTTTGGAAAGTTAATTGCTTTGACTCAATTTTAAACGTAGTAGGGCCAGTTGCAACCTCCGAATTATCCCACCACATGAAAAAAATATAAGTAATGTATCTATCTAGCACAGGGTAGACACCAAATATCAGTTCTCACAGTTAAGTGTAAAATGTTGCACTATAGTTAAGAGTGCCTCAGAAATCTGGTAGAGAGAATGGAACAAAGTAAACTTCCTGAAAAGCAGGCCCAGGAGTCCAAATACAGGGGTGAGCAAAAGTAGCTCTACAGTCGTTCATATGGAAAGGCGTGCAGGTTATGATTATAATAATATAAGAATAAACTTAGCGTTTCATGTACTCACAACTGCAAACCTACTTTTGCCCACCCCTGTAAATGAGAGAGAGAAAGAATGACTTTTACTTCTGGTGGAAACTTTTTTTTGTCATTTGGTATAGTACAAACGGTGATTAGACTACTCTACATGGCCAATCTCTTGGGGAACAAACTGAGGTTAAATCAGATTGAGAAAGCAAGTGGATTTGGTTACTTGGGATTATGTAATCTGCCCAGGATAGAGCCATGCTAGGCAAGGGTCTAACGGAACTCAGATAGCTGGGTAAAAGTGATAGGCTTTTATTTTCTGTGCATTAGTGCTAGGTATTTCCAAGAGAATTTTGTGTTTATTATTACCAGCTCTAGAAGTACAATGACTCATTATAGATTTAAGTCTAAGTTTCAAAGGTGGTATCACTGATCCTCATCAATCATCAGCATTCAGCATCAATTCCGTACTGAGTTCGAATTTTGATGCCTAACTTTCAAACCTTCTTAATGTGACATCATCCCACTTACCAAGTTTTATTTCTCACTAGTCTTCAACATCTGCATTGAAAGAAAGAATTTGGTCTCCATTTACATGTATTTCAATGCTTGAGAAATAGCCTACAATACAGTAGGAACTGAAATCTTTATTCTCTCCCATCCCTCAATGTATGAGCTACTGGGCTTACAAAGTTATATGAGACATGAACATTTTCTACCCCAAGAAGTCCAACAGTTGAGCAGGTGAGATGTAAATTATATTATCATGAAATCAGTGCCATAAGTGAGGTAGCAAAAGTTGCTGTGGGAATAGAGAGGGGCTCCAACCTCCATCCAAAAAAGTCAGGCAAGACTTCGTAACCTTCCCATACAACCATATCCATATCTATCTATACCTTTGGCCCACATTTTCTTCATTATTTCTTGTCTCACACCAAACTTTTCCTTTGTCCCCTTCATTAAGGTAAATTAATCCAAACTCCTGAATTGGTACAAATTTTGCCTTTTCCAAGATGCCCTTTCATTCTACTTTTCCAAACTACTAGTATTCTTGGTACCTCAGTTTATATATCTTTGTTCCAAACATATTAGTTCCCACCACCACCCTAGCTATATAATAATTCCCTTGACTACCTGGCATATTCTTAAAAATCTCAATAACCCACTGTATAATGTCACTTGACTGCTTTTTTAGCACATAATATAATTGTGATTGAAGATAATCCTATGTTCTAGTACAAATTAACTGTCCATCACTGACTATTACAGACATTCTCAGATCTCTAGCTATACTTACAGGCTAATACAAGTTTTACAAATTACATTTCCAAGCTCATCAGTGCAAGTTCTAATGAATTAATTCTAACATGCTTCTAATGCTTTGGGTTTTAATATGAACTTTCCCCACTGTGCAGATTGACAATGAATAAGCATTCTAACATAACTTAAACACTTAAACATTCTCCCTAACCAGGTCTGAGAATACTTACCCCAACAATGAAATCAACTCAAGTTTGTCTACCTGTTTTGCCAGTAACAGGCAGTCCAGATTTCTGATGCTGTTTGGGCCTAGCCCTCCACCTTCAATTTCTATTTCTGTAAAATAGAAACTCATTCTAAGAGGCTTCAACCTCTTAGTGTCTTAGAGTGAGGAAAAGAGAGTCTATGAACTAGCAACTGATTGCTAAAAGGGAGAGAGCTAAAATCTGGAATTATATTTTAAGCTTCATTTAGTTTTAGAACCATTAACAAATTTTTGCACAACTATTAGCAGACCCACTGGTTCTCATACCTCTATTTTTTCATGTTAAGGTTTATCCTGGCACTGTGGTTGACTGTAAAACTCATATTTCCAGTGTAGAAAATAGAAAATATTAAAATAACTTCTAAGGAAATTTTCAAGTTTATTTAAAAACCAAAACTTCAGAAGCAGATATGAAAGAAAATGAGGAGCCAATAAAAGTATAATTGGTGTTTTTGAAGTGAAGAAACATGAAATGCTGATTCAAAAGAACATATGCACCCCTATGGTCATTGTGGTATTATTTACAATAGCCAAGATTTGGAAGCAGCCCAAGTCATCAGTAGATGACTGGATTAAAAAAAACTGTGGTATATTTATACAATGGAATACTACTTGGCCATAAAAAAGAAGGAAATCTTACCTTTTGTGGTAGCATGGATGGATATGAAGAGTATTATGCTAAATGAAATATGCCAGCCAGAGAAAGACAAATACCATATGATTTCACTTACATGTGGAATCTAATGAACAAAATAAATGAAATAGAAACAGACTCATAGATATAGAGAACAGACTCTCAGCTGCTAGAGTGGAGGGGAAGTCAGGGGACTGCGTGAAAAAGGTGAAGGGATAAGTACACCAAACAAACCCAAAACTCTTAGATATAAGCAACAGTATTGTGATTACCAGAGGGAAAAGGGGTTGGGGGAGGTAGAAGAAAGACTTTGGGTGGTGAACACACAATACAATATACAGATGATGTATTATAGAATTGTACACCTGAAACCTGTAGAATCTTACTAACCAATGTTACCCTAATAAATTCAATAAAATTTTTTTAAAAGTATATAAAAAAAGAAAAATGAAGTTCAAAGACAACAACAGAAAAATTATCTAAAGTAAATTTGAATCAAGCCAAAATGGTTCACCTTGTCCAGGGAAGACCAATACATAACTACCCATGCCACGAAAGAAAGCAGCAAGGGGAAAAAAAAGAAGGTAGTTCAGAAGGGGGTGACAGAGAATTAGTTTGGCCTCAGACTTTTCCACTACAATACTCAAAGCCAGAAAGCAGAAAGAATGGTTACATAGTTGAGGAAAAATGTAAAGTAGTAATTTTATACCCAATTTGCTCTTAGACAACAGTCATTCTATGTACCCAAGATCCTAAAGAACACAGCAATCGTGAATGCTTCTTGAAAAAAAAATTGCTCTGAACTGTAGCCAACTAAGAAATGAATCAAAATTACTAAGATTAGAGGAAAGCCAAAGGATTGGTGGTGAGGACTGAATCAAGTCAAATACAGAACTAAGAGTAAGTATCTTTGGAAACTCAGATTACTGAAGACAATATAATTGGCACAAGGTTTACCAAAATAAAACAAAAAATTTTAACAAAAATGTAAGGGACAAGATTGGGAGAAAAACTGAATATGTATTGTACATTTATTTTTTCATATCAGGAAAGCAAATGCTGCTGCCTGAAGTTAGAACACAATTTTTAAAAGTCATTAAGAAAACTCAAAACCTATAAACTTTTTAATTAAGAACCTTTTAGGAACTCATTTCTTGTGGTAAAGAAGTATACTGATTCAGCAATTCCTTTAGTTTCATTTCAGTTCCCCCTCCACCCAGTGAAGTGTAAATAAAATTAAATGTTATTACTAAAAAAAGCATAATCCAATTGTTCTAAAATTATATTCAGGTATATGCCTAGATAGATATCTGGAATGATGCATACAAATTGTTGGCAATTAATTTGCTATTTGGGGTGGTGGAACTCCATCCTTTTTACACTTTGATGTAATGAACAGGTACCATTTTTACAAAATCAGCCATTATTCTAAAGCAACAAGAGAATAAAAAGTAAACTACCCAATTCACAACATTTCTTTATCTTTGGCAATAGCTCATTGTTGATATCTTGTCAGCTAAAAGAAACGTTTGCTCTTGAGTGCAGGATGCGCTCTAATTTCCCTTTGTATTCCTCAAAGGAAACATTGTATATAAGAGTTAAAATTATCTTCACTACCTTTTATTAAGCCCTTACTACTTACCTAGTGCCATGCTAAAAACTTTCCCATCCATTCTTTGATTTAATACTTACAACCCTGAAACAAGTTATCCTCCCTTTTTACAGTTAAGGTAAAATAATCTGCCTAAATTATCACATAGTTATTAAAAGGTGAAAGATTTATAAAATCTGAAGAGATACCAGAGTATAAAAAGATCACATAGCTCTTAGGTGGCAAGGAAAAAATTAAAAAAACCCCGGCTGGTGTAGCTCAGTGGATTGAGTGCGGGCTGGGAACCAGAGGGTCCCAGTTCGATTCCCAGTCGGGGCACATGCCTGGGTTGTGGGCCAGGTCCCCAGTGAGGGCCATGTAAGAGGCAACCATACATTGCTCTTTCTCCCTCCCTTCTCTCTCTGAAAATAAATAAAATCTTAAAAAAAAAATAAAAAACCTAGGTGAGACTATAATGGTCAAGCTCTTAACCACTGATTTTTTTTTTTAATCCTCACCCAAGGATATGTTTATTGACTTTAGAGAGAGTGAAGGGGTGGTGGAGGGAGGCGGGAGGGAGGGAGAAGGAGAGAGACAGAGAGAGAGAGAGAGATTCGTTGATTGGTTGCCTTCTGTCCCAACCTGAGATCAAACCCACAACATAGATATGTACCCTGACCAGGGATCAAACCCGCAACCTTTTGGTGATGGGATGACTCTCTAACCAACTGACCCACCTGGTCAGGGCTTAACCACTAATTTTAAAGACAGGCCTGGGTTCAAATCCTGATTCTGTTACTAGCAGTGCTACCTTGGACAAGTAACAACTTGCCATCTTCATTTCTTCCATCTTCAAAATGGGCAGATTACCATCCTACTTTATTACATTGTTAAAAATAAATGATAAAGCTCCTAGTCCTCCATTTGACACATAGAAAGTACTGCATGTGGGGATAAATGACAAGTTCTTATAACACCAAGAACATCAAGAAGAATATGGCATGACAAAAGTAACTAAAATTATAAATACTAGAGAGATTTAAGTCATGTACCACTGAATCTTAGTGGAAAGTGTTTTCATGTTTCCTTTTGAGTTTGTTCACAGAACATTATAATATTCAAGTATTGTAACATACAAATATAACTTAGAGCTTGGAGAATTGTACAAGTTTGTAAAACATAACATACTATTAAAAAATATTTGGGCCAACTCAGAGTAGCTCAAGACTACTACTTGACTCCATTTAAAGTTGCACCAGGCAAACGTGACCTCATCGGGGGCTAAATCATCATTTAAAACCATAACCTTAAAACCACAAACAATTTTATTCTCTTTTCTTCTGAAAATTAGTCTAAGTTCCGATTCTACTTCCTAATTACTGCAAATAAACTTTTCCAAGACTTTTGCAAGACTTCTCTGTTCCCTCAAAAAAGAATTTTTTATCTAACAAAGAAGTCACAGAAAATGGGTTATATTCTTAATAAGTAACTTGGCTGAAATAAAAGTATATCTGAATATTGACAATAATTAAAAAACACATGAAAATAAATTTAATTGACTTTCAAGGAAACAATCTCAGTAATTTAAAAAGCCATTTACTAAACCACCATTTTAATTTTTGACAGTCAACCTGCTCCATTATAATTTCCAACACATATATAATTGTTTTATTTTATTTCAACAATAAGTTTGAGCATGACATTTCCCTGTCTCAGCAATAGTATGTTCTATCATATTTTATAAGTGGGTTAAAAATAATGGAGCTTCAATGATTACTGAATAAATTAGTGACACCTAAGAGAAGAAAGTGCTTTTGAAACTTGACCTCAAGTACCAAGAGGCATACTTGAACATGCATACCTTAAGTTATTACTTGGTTCTTTCTTGGGGGGAAGTTCCACGTGCTTGGAGTCTGTTGATTGGTGCTCTTCAGCAACACTGGGCTCCTGGCTTATCGTGGGGACCTCTGAAGTAAATGAGAGCTCCCCTTCATTGGAGACTCCAAAGAGGTCTGGGTCATCTTGAATTACATCAATTAAGAGGACATCATCTTCATATGCTTTAAGAATATCTGGAATAACTTTAATATCTTTAAAGTTCTTAGTCATTTTTCTGCCACTAACTTCAGAGGACACTTGTTTGAATGTTTCTTGTTCATTAGAGCAGAAGGCAGGACTTTTCTCTATACACCCAGGATCACACAAAAAAGTATTATTTTCAATTGTGAAAGGAACAGCTTTCTTATTAGAAACAACATTGCCTAATTCAGAGACGTAGTTAGAAGGTTTATTAGTATTACTTTGCTTTAGGAAACTTGAAGAAGTACTACAGGAATTCTTATTGCAGTATGAGTCAGGACTAGCTTGCCCTGGAGTGATACTATTTTGCATGTTCAAAGATTGAGGTCCTGAAGTTATCATGGAGACAGTCTCTTTACTCTTGCTCTGTCTTACCTCTGCCCCAGATAAACTGTCAAGAAGTTCTAGGGGACTATATGCTTCTCTCTCTGATGACTTGGCATTTATTTTTCTTTTTTCTGTTTTATTCTTGAGTAAAGGGATTTTAAAATTAGTCAGCCGTCCTGTGTTCAGTATTTTAACCAAGTCTGGAACCACAAGTGTCGGCTTAGCAATACATGCTTTTCGGTGAATAGTTTTGCCTGTAGAGTTATTTGCCTCCTGGCCATGCTGGGAAGCCACTGTCAAATTAAGTTTTGTTAAAGTCCCTCTATCTTTTTTTTTACTTCCTATCAAGTTTTGAGTCACATTAGTTAGCTGAGTATCTTCAGTTGTATTAGAAACTACCTCTGACCCACTACTGCTTGGTTCCTCGGACTTCATCTTTTTATTATCATTGATTATAGTTTCCTTTGTAACCATTAAAGTATGTTCTAGAGCAGAGACTACTTCAGAGACTGAAGACAAACAATTTAAATTAGAGTCCAATTTTTCTTCACTTGAAGAGTCACTGTTTGTCTCTTTTACGGAACTTTGTAATGATAATCTGGAGTCAGTTAAGTCAATTTGATTTGTTCGGTGTTTAGGAAAATCATCTTGCCCAACACTTTCCCCAGAACCAGGCCGAGAGTAATTTGATTTTGGCATGGAAGCCTTTTTCCAACACTGAGCAGATATTCTAGCACATGAATAACAAGGCCAAGTTCTTTTACCTGTCATTGGGATTGTTCTGTGACAGCTAAACTTTGATTCTTCAGTTTCACTTCTTAAGTCTTCCCATGATCTCTTTTCAATAGAATGGCAATTGCTAGGTGATTTTACTGCTGAGCTTTTCACCAACTTAGAATATTCTTCTAGCTCCACACTTTTACACCCTAAGGGCTCTGAAACATTCTTTATTTCTTCTTTCAAAAGTGGCTCAAGGGTTTTCTGAAACATAGTATTTACATGATGCTCAGGAGTTGTGTCTTTTCCTTCTTTTTCTGGAAGACTTGATAAATGATCCACTGGAGAGAGTGCATTATGGTTTACTTTTCTCAAAACCTTTAAAGTTTCTGCTTCTTTGCCTTCAGCACCTGTTTGGTTTTCTTGTAACAGCAACTCAGACTTGTTATATACATTAGGGAAGTTCATCTTGATAACCATTTCCTCTCCTTTTTCAAACATCTTCATCCTTTTCCTGGGTTTTCTCCCAACATTGCTTTCCTCTACTGAGCATTTATTTTTTTCACTTTGAAGGCAGGGAAGCAAGCCATTATTTTTACTTTTGTATAAATCAGTTTCTTCAAGCAATAATTTATTTACTCCCATTAAGTTTTCTTCAGTTTTTGAAAGCTGAGGAATACTATTTGTGTCCTTATCTGGAAGACTCCTAAGGTTTTCTTTCTTTAACTCTGAGGAATCCTCTGGTACATGCAGACATCCACCATCAGGTTTGTATGTAAGGTTATTTTCGTCATTACAATCCTTGGAATGGGGGAAACAACTGCAATCATGTAATTTTAAAATGGAATTATTTTCTGTTGCAGGTGACAAGCTGTTACAAGAATATTTCGAAGTACTCTTGCACAGTTCATCTTGGCATCCAACCTTAATATTTTGCGTAGCGTGATTTTCAGTTATTTTGAAAGGTGGGCTTTCTAAGCTTCTGAGTTTTTTAATTCCAATTCTTCTTTTAATGCCGTCTACCAAAACTTCCTTACCCAAAGACTGCAAGACAGCAGCTGTACTTTGAAATTCACCACACTCCGCTGTTTGGAAAGATTCCGAACTGGTTAATGATGCCTTTCTTACCAGGTTAGTCCCTGGCTGTGGATCATCACTTGTGGCTCCAGTAACTTTTCTTTTTCCCTTGGCTGATCAAAACGACAAAACATACCAGAAAAGATTTTATGTTGAGGTGCAAAAAGCAACACTACGTCAAATTAAAAAATGTGATGCCATCCGTTTTTATTTCCCTTGAAATTTCCCTAATTTCTGTTGAGGAGCTACATACGAACCTGTATAAATTCTAAGACAGCTGAATACCCCGAATAACCTCGAGCATCACGGTCGCTGCACACTAGCCAAAATGGATCGCTAACAGGAATTCCTTTTACGGGAATTCGGACCAGGAGCTCCTAAATGAGCAAACACTTGTCTTTTACCTCGCTCCTGGTCATCACGAAAGCCCACGCTGATTCGACACTAGTGGTCAAACAAATACGGAGGGGGCTAAGGTGCAAAGGCTAGAAAGGGAGTGACCCCTGGCCCTGCGCGCTTGCTTTCCGTCCTCTCCATCGCAAGGGGAGCTCCACCTCCTCTGCTTCCGAGTCCTGCTGGGCCCAGAGGGGCGAAGGCCCCACCTGCCCTCCCACTCCCCACCCACTCGCCACCTCGCTACGGCCTTCCCAGCCCCGGACGCCTCACCCAACGTGTCATTTTCCACCTCCTCTCTCTCACACGCCCGGGCCACCATTCTCCTCTTCTGCCTGTTCTCCTCACGCCGCCCGGCTTCAGGGCCGCAGACTCCCGCCTCGCCTGCCTGTGGCCGCCGCCCCCGCTTCCTCAGGCCTCGTGCATCGCCCTCCCGCATGGAGGACGTCGTGGCGCCTGAGGGCGGTGGCCGCCGCATCAGCTCCCGCCGCCCGCCCTGCCCACTGAGGAGCCCACGGTCCGCGCGAACGCTGCTCTCGGCGTCAGGGTGCTGGCGCCCGCCTGCCTGCCTGCCTTCCTGCTCCTCGTCGCCCACCACCTAGGGCCGACCGGAAGCGGAAGTGAGCAGCCCGGCTTGGCCGGGGCCCGACGCGTGGAGAAGCCGCTGGCGCCCTCTCCGGCTTCCGCGCGTGAGGGCTCCCCGAGGTCCCCGCGGTTTCGGAACCTCTCGGGGCTCTCGTCCCGTCTGCGGCGCCGTCTGCCCGTCTGCTCCTAAACCCCACTGTCAGCCAATGGCTTCTGGCTCCACCCCGAGCCTCCGGAGGTCCCATTCCATCTGCCCTCCGGGTATGTTCGCTCAGCTATTCCGGAGGCACCTCAGCCTCCGCCTGCGCCCGACGGGCGCTCTCTCCTCCCGGGCTTGCTCCTCGCGTGTGGGTGGGCGCGCCGCCACCCACCCCGGCACCCACGGCCGAGCTGTCTGATTCTGCTTTCGGTGTTTGTCAGCCCTCCTTTCCCCTTTCCCCGTCGGCTCTGGCTCTCAGCCTGACTGGCCCCGTCAGCCTCCTGCGGTGTGTCGACGCCGCCATCTTCACGCTGTTCAGTCGCGCTGCCACCTGCCGCCAGGTCGTGCCCCTCCAAAGCGAGGACCCTGGCATTTCCCAGCGCGGCCCTGAGAACCTCCTTCGCCCGAAGACCGAAGCTAACAGAGCCTAAACTCTTTAGTGTGGTGTTTACCGCTCTGTGATGCGGCTCCTGAGTGTTTACCCAACTTTGTTTTCCTACCATTGTGGCGAAGTCGGGCTTCAGCGGACAGTCTTGCGCAGGAGTTACCCCTTTGCATGAGCCCAGTCTGATTCTGCGGGACCTATTTTACAACTACGGGAGTTGTAAGTGGGAGCAGTGCAAAATAACGATCTATAAACATGCAAATTCTGTCCTATAGAAGTTCAATCGACTTCCCGCTGTAGAAGCAGCCAGCTTGCATCCATTTGCACATTCCTTTCAATATTCCTGAGTTATAAATGCATCTGTTCTTTGGACTTATCCTTTCGACTGGTGGTTATAAAATCTGCCTGATGAGAGAAGTAAAATCTTTAACACATGCTCATTTTTTACATCTATATGAGAGTCACGATTTTATCATTGGAGGGGGGAAGAAACGATCTTTTAACCCTTAAACCGAGCACTCTGCGTTACTACTGGAGTTCCCCAGATTTCACGTGCCCTGTCATGCCTTCGCCTCTCTACGTGCTAGTCTCGGACATTCTTCCGTGGCTTATCTGCTTGGAGAACTACATATTTGCTCCCCTTCAGTATTCACTGCAGTGATCACCCCTCAAGGAAGCTTCTCTGCTGCCTTTGTTCGTTTGCTTGGAGGGGTCAGGTGCTCACCCCTGCCGGCTAACGCACTGCGTTCAACGGCATTCTTGTGTCTCCCTCAGGGCAGGTACCTCCCGTTAGTCTTTGCTCTTCGCGTGTTTAGAGAGGAACTTGTTGGTTTTGAACACAACGTATGTTGTGCATCAGAGGATGGTAGTATGATGCAGGGAGAGGGACGCAGTTTGGATGAGCCGTTTAAGTGGAGTATCCTTAGGAGCTTTTGTAAAATAAAACAGCAGGTGTAAAGGATCTAGAAACTTTTTTATTTTTCTGTTTGTAAATACTCCCTGGAAAAGGGAAACAAGTTTAAGAATAGAAGAACTTAGAGAACATTGTTTTCAGGATTTCAGGCTACATAGTCATTCCCAGTTCACTTTGAGCCTCAGTTTCCTCATCTGTAGAGTGAAATAAGAGTATCTCCTGGAGGAAACCAGAGTCTGTTCTCCCAAAATATGCCTCTTTAACATACAAATTATTTTAAGCCAAAAGCTTTCTCTGGCTGATACTAAGTTGGAAGCAGAAACAAAAAATTAGGTAAGTTGTTGGTTATTAATCAAGCCCTGGTCACTTGGGGCTGATGGTTACAGAAGTTATTGGTAAGCTTCCTGGATTGTTACTAGGTAGCAGTCTGACCTCTCACAAGTCTGTTTAGAGCAGGCTGGCTTCCCGGGCCATCTATTGTAGTAAAGGTTGCTGCAGGCTATAGTCTTATCATCTGGCTACAGTCTTATTTGCATACTTAGTCTCTCACTTCTTTTCTCCTGTCTCAGAGAACGAGCTGGCCCTGCACTGATGATCTCGTCATACAACCCCACTTACCAAACTCTCCTGTACCTTTCTTCCTTTTTCCTGCCCGATGCCTCTGAGTCTACCTACTCATACTCTTGCTCCTTAGTTCCCTAAAAATTGGTTTCCTTCCCAGATGCTCAAATGAAGTTTCCATATGAACGAGATTACAGGTTTAAAAAGCCGACAACACAAACATTGCAAAATCTATAAAAGTAACATAACATCATTATTCTATTTAAATTTCTCACTATATGTCATATATTATTATACCATTATTATGTTTATACTTCCAAACTACCAGTTATGAACAAGTTTTAATTGACCATGCTCAAGGAAAGATCAGATTCTTTATTCTCTCTAGAAAAATATTACAAAGCTATTTATTTTCAGATGAAGAGGTAATCGAGTATGTAGCCCCCCAAGTTAAAAGTTATAATAATATAATATAGCATAATAAATGATATATAACATGTGACCTACATTATTATGTTCCAGGCTTATCTCGTACATTTCCTGTCCTGCCCCTGGGATCATCCATTTGGCCAAGAAGCCTTGGTTTCTTTTAATAGGAAATAGTGTTTCAAGACCATAGTCTGAGTGCCGTGGGTGCTTATTGATGACAGGTTGATCATTGTTTTTAGGCCTCTTCAGCAGACAGAGTTAGGAAGCTAAATAAAAATACCTCAAGTTCATACTAACACTTCTATTTCAAATTCATGACTGCAGGATTCCCACTTCTTTCATCTTATCTCTGTAGTCTCCTTTTTCCCATATAGATAATACTTGTTTCCAAGGAGACGGGATGATAGATTAGAATATCTCAGAATTGCAAATTTGCCCTCCGATGTCACACACACTCTACCCTCAGAGCTACAAAATTAATGCTGCCACAACCACCGAAATGGTTACTGAAGACAGCTCACTTTCCCATGTGCTCTCTCTCTTCTCTCTGCCTTTAATGGTTTGCTGTATATACATGAGTAATGTCAGAGCAAAAAGCTATTACAGCAGGTGCTCACATAACCCAGCAACTTGCACCTTACTAAGCTCCCCAGGTGTGACCCATGTATAATGAGGCCTGAGTATCACGTACTTAACCTGTGCTTCCAAGAGCTGTTTGGGTGGTAATTTCATCCCATGGCACCTTAGACTCTGGGGAATGACCCTGTACTTCCCGAAAAACACAGCCACTCCAGTTTTCTTAAGAACCCACCTAGCATATTCTTTGTAATCATGGAAGTGTTGATTGCTTAACTCATTTTCATGGGGGGCCACGTCAGCCTCGTGGTTGCCTTCAAAGGGCCAAATGTAATTTTAGGACTGTATAAAGGTAACTACTCCTTAACTAGGGGCAAGGAGCTTGGTGCTGTTGTGGGGTAGAAACAAGGTGCCGGGCCAGATAAAACAAGGTGGAGGGCGGGATTCGGCCCTTGGGCCTTGTGTTTGCTACCTGTGGATTATTAGAAATATTGCGCTGTTGCTCAAGTGAAGCCTCCCTTGTGTGAAGTAGCTGAGTGAAATTATGGATTCCCCTCCTCAGGTTTTCCTAAGCAAGGAATCTAGTCAGTCTATAAAAGCTCTCACTGAGCCAGCTGCCTCTGCCATTATGGGTCGTGGGGGCATCTAGCCTGTGCCTAAGTCCTTTTTGAAACCTGCCACTCCTCTGCCACTTTACTCTGAAGAACCATGGTGTCCTGTGCAGTTACCAGGGGAAAGCCTTGGAAAAAGAGGACGAGCAGCTCGTTCTCTGAGACAGGAGAAAAGAAGTGAGAGACTAAGTATGCAAATAATATAGCCAGATGATAATATGGAAACAGAATTCTAACCCACAACCTGCAGCAACCTTTACTACAATAGATGGCCCGGGAAGCCAGCCTGCTCTAAACAGACTTGTGAGAGGTCAGTCTGCTACTGTGGCAGTCTGATCTTTCCCCTGGTAACTGCACAGGACACCATGGTTCTTCAGAGTACAGTTCAGATGGACGGAGCAGTGGCTGGACTCCGTGTTCTCCAGAGAGCAGATTAAATGCACAGAGTTCATTTCTTTGGAGACAAGGAAGACACATTGCTGACCTTCGCTCTCCTCCACAACTAGGCACTCAGATTTTTCTACACACCCATTGTTTCTGTGGCGTGTTTGAAAAGCCTCTCCTTAGGTCTTTGGGAATTTGCAGTTGCCTCCGTGGAGGAACTTTTGGTTGCAAGCTATTGGTGTCCTCTTTAGATTTTATTTCTTTTGTATTTTAGCTTTATGGCTCTTCTAAAATTGATAAGGGGTCGAATTTTAGCTTCTTTTGAAGTCCTAAGTAGGGGAAACTCTGCATCTAACATTACAGTCATCCCTAGAAGCACACAGGGCCTGGGGTTATTTAAACCATCCTGCCTGCCCAGTATGATGGCCCTTGAAAGGAGGTTGGGCTATTAGTACATTTCATGGGTCCTTGAGGCTTTGGTTAGAAACAGAAATTAGGAATTGAATTGTAATGATTAGAAAAAAGAAGTAAAGTGCAGTGGTATATGACATTCATGGGGGCCTTGTCACCCTACCCAAAGGAACAGGCCTGTCTGCAATGGTAACAACTGAATCACCATGGCAACACAGCCCAGTCATTTTAATTTTGGTCATGGCTATGAAAAGGCCAGATGGTTGCTATTTTAGTTGATAGTAAACTCCCAGGTTTCTGTTTTCAACTCAGTTCAGGTGTCGGGTCTTGATTCTGCTTCAAGGCTGTAATGTATCTGGGGACAAGCCAAGACTGAGACCTGGGAAAAGTGAACATTACTAAATAAAAGGTAGTGCTTCTTTGGGCACCTGCTCTGGTTTGTCAGCGCTGGCTTCAAGTCACCTCTTACTGGCCACCCGGCCGAGGTCATTAACGCAGCCTGCCAATGTAACCAAACTAAAATGATGTAGGGCCTAGTCTAAGCTCTGCCTCAGAGCTCCATCTACGCATCAAGGCCTCACTGGCTGTTTCTCTTTCCCTTCCATGGGCAGCCACTGCTGCTGTAAAGACAATTTCCAGTGAGAGAACCCCATTGACTTTAAACCTGGAGATGTCCTTGTACTTCTTCCCTAACATTTAGGTTGGCTTATGAGGATGTATCCAACCCCAGAAGAGGTGGGTGGGAATGAGACAGCCAGAGAACTTGGCTTTTCCCATGTTTGCTTGGGATATGGATCAAAGTCTTTAATGTTGAATTTTATTTTTTATAAAGGGAATTATTATATTTTTGCTAGAGTTTTTCAGCTACAGTTAATTCCTTTACTGTGACTCCTCCCTCCTCAGAAGCAAAACACGTTGACTGCAGAAAGCAAGTCACGCATCCCCATAACTCACATCGAGTTCATTCAGTGCCATCTTGTAAGGTATTGGGATGGCCAAAAAGTCCATTTAGTTTTTTCTGTAAAGTGAAAGATATATTTTTCATTTTCACCAATAACTTCATAGATTTGGATAGTTTGTCTCCTACTGTTGGCTTCTAGTCGTTGGAGGCCAGGGGTGCTGATAAATATCTTTCTATGCATAATACAGCCCCACAGCAATGAATTATTTGGCCAAATTGTCAGTAGTACCAAGAAACTTCACAAACCACTTTTGACACGTTCAGTCAGTCGCAGTAACTTCTCCATTCACTGCACAAATCTTTTCTTGCGTTTCAGTTGCATTTTTGCCTTTCTTGAAATAGTAAAGCATAATACGCCAAAAACGTTGCACATCTTCTTCCATCTTCATTGTTAAAATGGCTGCACAAAAATTTGCCAATTTTGATAAGTTTCTTAAAATGCACGTTGATATGACAGCTGTCACTATACAATCTAACAAAATTATTTCGAATGAAGTTAAAGACAACTAAGTGCGACTAGGGCCAGTGTTCAGAAAACACTAAAGGAATGTTTTGGCCAACCCAATACATCACACCTTCCTTCAGGAGGTTGCTAGCCTGGACTGAGGCCACAGTCCTCTTTAGATTTTATTTCTAATTCTTAGTGTGTGTGCTCTTATGCTATTTAACAATCCGATGTTTCATGTACAAATATAGCTGGTAGGGACCCAACTGGCTGATTTATTTCTCCACATACGTAGCCTCTTCTTTCAGAGGTAGTCATTTCCTTCTGGCCACTCTCCAGCTGTGGCTCCATCTATCTCTTGTCTCCACCTGGCACAGGTTCAGAACACCCTAAAAGAAGATTCCTTTGTGATCCCAAAGGCTATGTTGGTTCAGGAGCCCAGCTTGGCTTGCCCTTCCATGTTGATTAAAATATCATTGCTTTTGGCAGAAAGCATTCGACCACGTTCTTGGCGTTGGTCCCCAAGAGCAGTTGGCACACTTAAAGCTAGAGCTTTGAGTGGCACCTCTATGGGGAGCTGTGATCTACCTCCATCACCTTTTAATTATAACCTTATGAATTATGCATCTATAAAGATGGCAGGCACTGTGTGTGAGATGTAGGATTTTTCTCCATCTAATTTTCTGTAACATAGAACTGCTACTGACAGGGCCCCCACCCTTCCTTCTACTGGACTGATTTTTTTGGTGTTTGTTTCTAGATGTCTGAGCACTATCCTGAGTAGCAGGAGTAATAAGACTATCTGAGGCAGTTCGCGGAAGGGCACTCTTTGTTTAGTACCTACTCTCTGCCAGGACTGTGCTAGACTACACACAATTTCTTTAATTTTTACAACCCTGGCTGGAGTGTCTTCTCAATTACCGTGAGGCTCATGGATGTTTAAATCACCCAGAATCACATGTTCTTTTCTTTTCATCCCTTTGGGAACAGTGTTTTCTTGAAGTAATAGGATATTTATGTTTTTGTCTACATGTAGTTATTGCATTTCTAAAACCAATTATGGGAAAATGTTGGGTTATTATGATAGCACATGAAATGGAAACCCACATTTCCCTTTATGCCCTTTTTCTTTACTTGGGATATATGCTGTTAGGGTTGCTGGTTTTAAAGTTGAGTTTCCTGAAGATCTGTCCACCTAAGAGCTGGACTCAAAATCCTTGGCTATGGTCCTGCAGTGGAGTTTTAGGGGCTATAAGTTCCATTAAGGTCAAGATTGTAAGTTGAGTGAACTTCGAGGCTTTTCATCTGGTCAAAACTAGAATCATCTGTGTAGGGAGTGGGAGACGCTAGGATCTGTAGCAAATTGTTGATCCAATCATTATGCACTAGTTGGCTCCTTTATTCAAGCATATACTGAGCTTAGAGGGTGGGGCAAAGGTAGGTTTACAGTTGCTCATATGGAAATGATATAATAATAAATAATAATACGAGAATAAACGTGTTTTGTGTACTCACAACTATAAACCTACTTTTGCCCCACCGTGTATTTTGCAGGGGAGCCTGAAACTGTGAAATCCAGACTGTCTTGTCCCTAAGACTCTCACAGCCTTTTGGGAGATAGATTTGTAACCAAGCACACCCCAGAAGTAGTTTGTGTATTCAACTTTCTTCTTCTTTTGTTCTTTCTCCCTTCCCCTCTTTCTCCTCTTCTACCACTAGTATCACACACACCATTTATTTGGTGCGCAGTAAACCTCCAGGATCAAGAAATTTGCTGTGTGGAAGTAGTTACACACTGCTGGTTCCTCTGTCCTGGAGGAAACCTCAGTGAAATTTGGCTGCTGATGCCAGAGAGTAGGAAGTCACATTCCTTCTTCCTGTCCAGGGGACGGGCTGTGGAGAGTCCCAACTAGCCAGCAATCCAGTCACCTTATAGACTGTTAGTGATTTCCTTAAATCTCATCATATGTCTTAGAAAATGAGACTAAATTTTTGGAGTATCCAAAACGTATTGGGAGTCTATCAATGACTGAAATTTTATGTCAGCAATATCAGATTGTTCCTATGTGCTTTGGATTTTGGGATTTTCTCAGTGTTCTTAGATCAAAATATAAATCGCCTCTTCAGCAAATAGTGTGTGTAGGTACTTCTGCATTCTGCTGACCACCCAGTCACTCAATTTTTCCAATATGAGGCACTAATTTAAAAATAAAGATTAGAATAAGCATCCTTGTAGCTCCTGTCTCTGTTCTTCAGTTCTACAATCCTTGCCGACCAACCCTGGGGCCATGGTGGGATGGCCAAGGCCTCATTTTTCTGGATTAAAAAAATATAATTTCACTACCTTTAGGAAATGATGGTGCTTTTTACCCCTGTAAATTCATGCTGAGGCCTTTTATTTGAGAGTTTATTTAGTCATCTAGAGCCAAATCTATAGGAATTAAGCAGGTAGCCAATGTTGCTTGCCTTAAGAATGTTCATTGGTCAAATCCAGACAAGCATTGTGGGCTGTTGGTGTTTCAAGAAAAATCAACTCTAGAGAAGGAGCAAGAATGGATTCTGTGAATTTATAAAACAATTGAGAACCCCTGGGCGAGGTGGCCCCAGCTATCAAATTTGAGGTAGCTGAGGATGGTTATAAGAAGAAATCTTTGTGGTTCTGTTCATGCTTTCCCTCCACGTTGCCTGGGCACAGTCACTACCTGCTCCTTCCCTGTTGGAACTGGGAGAAGCCCCCCAGCCCCCAGTGAAGGCCAGAAAACATCAGGGCAGCAGACGGACAAAAATCCCTGCTGGTGTGAGGAATTAAGGAAGTAAAGGGAGGGCTGACCAGCCACCCATGGGCAGTCCTGAGTCTGCTCTTCCACCTCTAAACCCAGGGGTGGTGCTCTGTAACTCTTCCCCATGATCATGTCTTTCTATGGGTTTCAAGGTGAGAATTGTCTGGTGGAGGTCAAAGGTGGTTCTGTGGTGCCTGGGGTTCCTCCCCTGCTCAACCTTTAGGCTCACAAGGACCAGAGAAGATTCTGACTCTCAGTCCTCTCCTGAACCTATTACAGGTAAGGTAGCAGACACCTTCGAGGAAGTAGCCCATAGTCTCCATGACTAGACACTGGAGGAGTGCCATTACATAAAAGACCGCAAACTGAATGACGCAAACCCTCGGGAACAGAACCATCGGAACAGATGGTTAAGGACTTGCAGCAGGGATGATCAGTGAACTTGACATAACAAACGGTGTTAGCAGCATGAGGCAGGAGCAAGAACTCAAAGACCCAGGTAGAAACCTGAGAAAAGGACAGATAAAGAGCACATCTATAGAATAAACAGTGGTGAAGATAGCCGAGGAATGAATTGATGAAAGAGCAGATGAAAGGAACAAGTATAAAGAGATCATAAAAGAAACCATCAGATATGCAGGGTGGCTCTGATGTCCAGGAGACAAAGCGAAAGGCGGGTACCATGGCTGACTAGAGAGGCGGGGACACTTAGTGTGTGGCGTGATGTCCCCAGAGGCATTGTTTGGCTTGCACATGAGTTACGAAAATTGAGACCAAAATTAAAAGATGGAATTTTAGCTTCTCTTGAGGGGAAAAAGAAAATCAAGAGACCTACACCCAAACCAATGTCGTTCTTCCTGCTCCACTGGCTATGTGTTTGACCAGGGGAGGACAGAACGTGTGTGCATACCCCCCATCCAGACCAGATCACGTCTCTCTAAAATTACTGAACTGTATCAAATTATATTTAAAGACACCTCTAAAATCACAGTGAGCCACATACAGCTTTTCAGTTTGGAGAAGGTATACTGCAACCCACCAGCTGCGATGGGCCAGGGGTACTGGCAATGGGTGGGGAAAGCCCCGTGGTTTCCACTGGGCCACAGCTCTTGTCACCTTTAATTAGGCGGTTCTTCAGTAGAAGGGGTGGCTTTCAGGAAGATATGGGTAGCAGGCCTGCTGGTGAGCCTAGACAATTGCTCATGTTAGTGTTTAAAACCTGAAATGACCCGACAGGTGGCTGGGGTCTGGCTGCCAGTGTATTTCACAGGCCTTTTATCCCTGGCTTCTAGCTGTCATAGTGCCCTAGGGCAGCCCCCAGGCATTGTTTTCTGGTCTGGAGGATGGAGAATCAAGCTTGAGAAAACACCTAAATGGCTGCAGCAGCTCCAAGGTTAGCTGTCAGCTTTTCCCAGTGAGTGGCAAGCCCATTTACCAGAGGGCAGAGAACACACAGAAGCAGATCCTGTATTTACCAACACCTCTTTCCCCAGTTCCAGAATCAAGGGGCCTAAAAAAGGAACAGAGGGAAAGTCCCCTGTCACCTGTTTCCAGACAACACTGTAGTCTCCAAATGAGGCAGTATTAACCTTGGGGTTCATGGGAATAAGGTTGGCGGGGGGTGGTCAGTGAACCACTCAAAATCAAATGTAAGATTGTGCATACATTTTTCTGGTGAATCTTGTTTTACGTTCCAGAGGTATTTGTGCAACCAAAAATGGTTAAAGTCATACTTCCATTTGGAGGTCACAGAAAGAATCGTGGTCCTAAAAATAGGGGTAAGAATGGAAGCTTTTCCTTCATTGATTTTTTGCCCTTGCTCCCTGGAAGTGCCACTTCTGCCCACCGCTCTGGCTGCCTGCATTTGTGGGTGGTTGTGGAGGGTAGCAGACAAGCCTGGATGGCTGGGTTTAGCACTAAAGAGTGGTGAGTTGAGGCTGCAAACCAAAGGGTCGCCTGTTCGATTCCCAGTCAGGGCACGTCTGGGTTGCAGACCAGGTCCCCAGGGGAGAACGTGAAATGCAACCACACATTGATGTTTCTGCCCATCTCTTTCACCTTCCATTCCCTTCTGTCTAAAAATAAATAAATAAAATCTTAAAAAAATAAAAAGTGGTGAGTTGAGTTTTTATATGTAGGAATATTATTGGCTATAACACTGGTTGTTGGCAAAGATATTTGAATGCTTATCTTGTACCAGGCATGGTCACAGCATGTGTGTGTCACTTCTGTGCTCACAACAAACTTAGGGATAGGTACCAGTACCCTCACCTGAGATCATGAAAGGGGGCGGGCTCATACAAATGAAGGCAGTCTTCTCCGCCATTATTAAAGTCCAGTGGAGTGCCCCCTCTTTACAGAAGGTCTAGAATGCAGAGAAAACAGGTTCCCAGGCTGCATAAACATCCCTTCCTCTCCTCAAATGAGTTTAAAAAAGAAAAATAAATAAATAAATAATAGAGCTTTTGAATTCTTCTGGTTGCCACTAGATGGTGGTGTGCCAAAGGCTATTTTATACCAGAATGCTCACTGCCAAGGAATGCAGTTTTGCCCTGGAGTGTAAAAATTTGCCTAATAATTTGAAAGAAAAGTTCTGACAGTGAGCTGGGGACTTCTTCTAACCTCCTGCTCCTGGCCTCACCCCTGTGCCCCAGACAATTCAGAGTGAATGTTTCACATTTTGGTTCACTCTATCTCCTCTGCAACGCACCCTGCCTGCCTCTGTCCCTGGCCTAATTCTGGATTTTCATCTACAGAGCAAGTGTGACGGGTGTGACGCGTGTGCCAAATGCATCCTCGGCAAGCTGAAACAGTTTCACAGTGCTGGTAAGTCATTTTATCTTGACAGCTTTACACAGTTCTTACGGTGCACAGGTTCAATGCATTGAAGTTTTGAGATGCATGGGAGTGCTGAGACTGCAGATGTGTGTTGAAACCTTTTATTGCTGAAATTGAAATGAGACAAGAATATTATAACTTTTTAGCTTTTCCTTTATTGTATACTTTGTCCTGGTAACTGAAATCCTGTTTGGGTATTCCCTGATGTTATCAGTAGCTTTCAGACAACTCCCTAAGTGTAGGCAACAATCAAAATGCATTTTATATCACTAGGAGCTGGCCCTTTCCAAACTACACATATGTGAGTACTACAGTGAGACCAAAGCAATCTCATTCAATTAGGAGTTTTTCTTTAAGTAGTAGTAAGTACAATTTTAATGACTGTTGCTATTTCCGCGGGGCCTTAAATGTATTTTTATTGCACCCTGTCCCGCAGTTAGATACTGAGATGAGTCTCTAGTCTAAAGAGCCTCATCTAAAATCATATATAATTCACACCCTAAATGACTAAACTGGAACTGTGCCTCTTCTCTCTTATGTAGGAACTTAAAACAATAGAATTATTAAGTGGTTGGATCTTCTCTTTCTCATGTGTGCCTGATAAAAATGTCCTACAGCCTCGAGCTATTTGTTTTTAGAAGAGAGCTAAGGGCCAAGTATGAATCACCACGTGTGATGTGTGTTCAGGGCCCTGCAATTCCTTTACGGATCCATAGCAGAGTTTCTGGGTGAACGGAGGGCAGTCTCAGTGCTCATGTTCCTGGTTTGAGGCTCCCATTAATAGCGCTTGGGTTATCAGATTACTGTTTCCTGCAAACTTTCTTTTGAAACACATAGACAAGCACTGTATTGTCTTATGATATTTTTACATCTACCAGAAAATATATACCATCCCATTTTGCAAATACAGCAATAGATACCAAGCACTTTCTGTATGTATACTTTTATTTTTGCAAAGCAAATTGTGCCATTGGGCTTCCTGTTAAACAGTCCTTAACATTGTCTTTGTTTGCTGGTCACACAGACTGCTACTGGCATCTGCCTTCCAGTCTTCGCCATCTTCTAACATGTCTTTCTTTTGTCTCCTTGCAGTTGCTAGGTCGAGTATCATTTAGTGGCCGCATGTTTTCTCCCCGTGTCCCTAAAACCCACTCCCATTCTACCCCAGCCTTTCTAATGCATCTAATATTATGTACGTACGATTCCTTCAATGTACAGTGGAATGGACCCCAGTTACATAAGTGGTTCCACATGTGGATCTTGGGCTTCCTCTCTACTCAATGTTGTTAAGAAGCACGGCACAGCTATGCGGATATATCTTACTCTGGCACTTAATTGTGGCGTGGTGCTTCAGAGTATTTATCCACCACGCATGCCTTATCTGATCCCCTGATGATGGTTGCTAAATCAACTGTGGTAATACTAGCTAATGGGCCCAACCTGATCCATTTATTATTAGGAATATCAAAATAGTCATTCCCGGTAGCAAGTATCTTTTTTAAAGCAGGGATGCAGGCACCTATCTTTTACCTCTGTTATCTTCAAGGTTGTCAAGGCTGCCAATGTTTCTGGTAAAGATAAAGCAGGGGAGAGAGGACTGAGGATTTACTCGGGAGGGTTTTCTGGGCTGTGCCCAGAACGGTGCTGAACACCTCTGGTTGCATTCCATTGACTACAGGTTGGTCACAGGCCACACCTAACGCCAGGGAGGCTGGGAAGTTATTGCAAATAGTATTGTTTTTTAAATTGCAGTGTTTAAATTGGTATATAAGTATACAATTTTTTCCAATGTTGACCTTGTTACCTGTTAGCTCTAGTAATTGATATATAGATTTTTAAAACTTTTCTGCATAAACACCCGGCTGGTGTAGCTCAGTGGATTGAGCGCGGGCTGGGAACCAAGAGGTCCCGGTTCGATTCCCAGTCGGGGCACATGCCTGGGTTGTGGGCCAGGTCCCCATGTGAGAGGCAACCATACATTGCTCTTTCTCCCTCCCTTCTCCTCTCTCTAAAAATAAATAAAATAAAAAAAAAACAACAAAAAAACTTTTCTGCATAAACAATTATGTCATCTGTGAAGTATGACATCTTTATTTCTGATCATTTTGGGTTTTTTTTGTAGTAGCTACAATTTCTAGTACAATGCTGAACAGGCATAGTGAGCACAGGTATCTTTGCTTTTTCACTGACTGTTGGAGGAAAACATTTAGCATTTCGTCCTTGGCTATGATGTTAGCTGTAGGTATCTTGTTGACGCCTTTTATCAGATTGAGAAAATTCCCGTCTATTCCTAGTATGTTGAGGTTTTTTTTAAAATTAGGAATTGGTGTAGAATTTTGGTAAATGTTTTTCTGTATCTTTTAAAGCAATTGTGTGATTTTTTTCCCTTTATAATATTAATATGGGGAATCTTATTGATTAGCTTTCAAATCTTAAACCAACTTTGCATTTTGGGTATAAACCTCATTTGGTCACAATATATCGATTTATTAGTATTTTTGTTAAGTACTTTTGCCTTTGTTCCTGAGAAAGATTGGTCTGCGGTATTTTTGTATTGCCTTTGTCTAGCTTTGGTATTAGGGAAATGCTGGCCATAAAACAAGTTGGGAAGTGTTTCCTGCTCCTCCTTTTTCTGAAAGAGTTTGTATAAGACTGGTGTTTCTTTCTCTGAATGATTGATAGAATATGCTAATCAACCATCTGGGTCTGGAGTGTTGTTTGTGAGAAGGACTTTGATAATACATTTTTTAAAATTTTATTTTTCAATTACAGTTTACATTCACTATAGTTTTGTATTAGTTTCAGGTGTGCAGCATAGTGGTTAGACAATCACCTACTTTACAAAGTGCCCCCCCAGTGTTGCCAGTGCCCACCTGGCACTGTACGCAGTCAGTACAACATGAATGCCTGTGTTCCCTATGCTGTAATTCACACCCCCGTGACCATTCTGTAACCACCAATTTGTACTTCTTAATCCTGTCACCATTTTCACCTTCTCCCCTCTGGCCACCACCAGTTTTTTCTCTGTGTCTGAGTTTGTTTCAATTTTGTTTATTTTGTTCTTTAGATTCTACGTATCAGTGAAATCATATGATATTTATCTTTCTCTGACTGACTTATTTCACTTAGCACAATACCCTCCAGGTCCACTCATGCTGTCACACATGGTAAGAGTTCATTCTTTTTTATGGCCATGTAATATTCCATTGTATAAATGTATCACAGCTTTTTTATCCACTCGGCTATTGATGGGCACTTGGGTTGCTTCCAGATGTTGGCTATTGTAAATAATGCTGTAGTGAACACAGGGGTGCTTATATTCTTTTGAATTAGTGTTTGGGTTTCTTCAGATATATTCTCAGAATTGCTGGATCAGAAGGCAGGTCCATTTTTAATTTTTCAAGGAAATTCCATACTCTTTTCCTCAGTGGCTGCATCAATCTGCATTCCCAACAATTGTGCATGAGAGTTCCCTTTTCTCTACATCCTCATCAGCACTAGTGATTTCTTGTCTTTTTGATGATAACCAATCTAACAGGTATGAGGTTCTTGTAGCACTTTTAAAGATGTCATTACATTGACTTTTTGCCTCCATTTTTTTCTTATGAGAAACCAACTGTAATTCTTAACTTTGCTCCCCTATCTGTAAAGTTTCCTTTTTGTCAGGCTTATTTTAATATTTTTTCTTTATCTTTGGTTTTCAGCAGTTGACTATGATATGCCTGGGTGTAGTTTGCTGGTTTTTATCCCACTTAGGACTCACTAAGCTTCTTCAGTATCTAAATTCACATTTCTCACCAAATTTGGACATTGGGATTATTATTTCTTCATATATTTTATGTCTTGTCTCTGTCTTCCTTCTTTTTGGTTCTCCAAATATAGCTATGTTAGATCTTTTGATATTTAACTACAGGTCATCTTTTTTCCCCTTTCATCTCAAATATGCTATTAAACCCACTGAGTGAAATTCTGAACCCTTTGGATAGCCAAAATCCTCCTGAAACACTGCTTTTACTATGTAGGTCTTTTAAGAATCTACAGCATATGATTTATTATATATAAATTATGCCTCAAGAAAAAGTAATACAGTGCTTCCCTGTCACCTACTAAATGCAGACCAAGTGCCTTATCTTGGCACTCAAGGGTTTTTAAAATAGTTATGTATATTGCATATATATGCAAAAATTTGCTATCTGGATAATGTTAGTTTCCTCTAGGGATGGGAATTAGGTGGTTGTGACACAGGCACGGGAGGGAAATGTTCCAACATTTACTTTAGAAATTAGAATGTACTTATCCTAAAAGCAACAGTACCCTGAAGTATGCAGTCCTGTCCCCAGTGCCCCTCTTCCATTCCTGGGCGGTGCATTGGTTCTTTCAGTCTGATCATCCCTGCCCACCCCATGCTCTTTTTCCATAATACATACTCAAGGACTTACCCTGCCTTTAAGACCCAGCTGGCAGCTTCATTTATGGAGCCTTCTGTATTAGGGTTCTGTAAGGGGCAAGCTTCAGCCTTTGCCCAAGATGGAGCAAGTGGGGCTGATATCAGGGGTATCTAGACTGGGGACAGGGGGCAAGTGAAGCTGATCTCCTGGGTATCTAGACTGGGGGACAGGGTGCAAGTGGGGCTGATCTCCTGGGTATCTAGACCGGGGGACAGGGTGCAAGTGGGGCTGATCTCGGGGGTATCTAGACTGGGGGACTTGGGTGTCACTGAGACTCCCTAGCTTTTGTACCTACCTGTCTGCATGCTGATTTTCTTTCTCCAGGCTTCCTATACAGAGGAAGCTAGAGCCAGAGTTTCAGGCAGCTCCAGACTTGATTTTTATAGCCAGCCATATGATGCATTTCCTTGATAATCCAGTGAGAAGAACCCCAGGGAAGCACTGATTGGCCTGAATTTGGCCAGGGCAAGGCCATGTGACAAACCACTGATCAGCTCAGCCTGTCATTGGCAGGCTCAGCAGAACTATGAAGCTGGAGGGGTGGAGGAGCAATCCTCCAAAAGGAGAGGGAAAAGGTGACTCCTTTTGACAAAATATCAGTACACACTCATTGTTCCTTCCTGGGCACCTGCTACACTGCTGGCCTATCTGTGTTTCCGGTATCTGTGCTTCTCTTTTATGTATGTTGGGCTGTTATGCAGAATATGCCTGTGTTCTTTAAAGTCTGACACGGGGTAATCTTATTGCCTCCACATTTTAATTTCTGAGAAAACAAGGCTATAAGTGTAGAAAACACCAACAAATCCTGGCACAGACATGAATGTGAGGGTTTGCTAACATGTCAAAGCTAATGTCGGATGTTGTAGCGTGGCTGCTTGAAGAGTTCTCCAGGCAAAGAAACATTGGGAAGGGAAGCGCACGCTTGCACTGAAGTTCAGGGTAACCGTGACAGGCAGCTTCTGGCTCTAGTGCCGGCGGGGCTGCTGCTCCCTGAGTCAGGGCCACTGTCTGTCAATGACAGCGCCGCCTATATTGAGACGACCTTATAACTTTTGCATTTGTGATGGATCTATGACACCGCTATCACACTTTAACAGCTACCATTTTTAACATCTTCAGACCCATGAGCGCTGTTTGAATCACGAGTCTTGTCCTTGTAGAATAAAGCACAGCAGGTCCTCAAACAGTGCTCTGTCCAATGTTGTTTTTATAACATTGATGAGTTAAAAAATGATTCCCAGCCAGGATCTGTCTGTGTGGATTTTCTCTGGGTACCAAGGTGCCTCAAAGATGCACATACGAGGTGGATTTGCGTGTCTCCGTTGTCCCAATCTGAGTGAGTGTGTGGGTGTGAATGGCTCTGTGACGGAAGGGTGTCCTGTCCAGGGTGGGTCCCTGAACTGGAGTAAGCGGGTTGGAAAATCATGATTTTACCTGTTTTCACTAATCTTTCTTCAATGTGCATGTAGTTCACATTTATTTCAGTGTTTAATATTAGAAGTGTTTTGCATCTCTGCTTAGAAGTTTGATGATCTTTTTGTGACCAGAAATATGCCATAAGAACTTAGCTCTTGTTTATGTCAATTAGCCTATGGTAAAATTGATTTCATTATACACCATCTGCTTCTAATCCCAGTGTAAGGATCTACCGATGAAATTAAGAGGACCTACTATGTTGTAACAGCTCACCTTCACTTAGCAGACTGGAGAAAGAAATTGGTTAACTGCGTAAGCTTTAGTTTGGCCTTACAGGGAAATTCTTTGATGCTGACAGAACGTGTTTAGTGACAGTAAGAGGCAGTGTTAGAGTATCACTGGAAATGAATGAAATTAATGTAAATGTAAGCTTAGGAGAAACAAATGAACCCTAAACTCTTTACTTCATTCATAATTTACTTTGATACTTTGTTAATGATAATATATTCCGATATATTGTTATGTAATTATGGCCAGAATCTGTCCCCGCCCCAGGCTTCCTTTTGCTAGTGCTGCATATGCTAGCGATTTTGATAATGGGCATTCCCCAGAACAGGATGGAGGGGATGGTTTTCAAATCTATTTGGAAATAATAACTTAAGTCAACAGTTCTGGTAACTAAAAGGGCTGAAACCCATAAAGAAGTGCTTCAGGTTATCAGGTTGTCAGCAGAATAAATGCATCATGCACACTTTTGCCCAGGTTAATGTCATGGGCGAAGGTTGGCTCTGCTGCCATCAAAGTGGTGAGGACCCTGACTTGTATCTTGGCTCAGTCACATCCGACCTGGGAGGTCCTCGAGGGAGCTCTGTGCACAAGGAACAATGGATCATGGGAGAGCAGCGTGCCAATTTTGCTGAGTCTGTGACATAAAGTCCCCAGGACCCAATACAAAGTCTAAAAAGACTGGGCTGGAGCCTGAGACTCATGCTTGAGGCTTAAATAGGGTCTCTTCCCCTAAACCTCGAACCCAAAGCTTGGGACCCTGTTCCCTGACCCCGGCCTCATGGTAATGAATCCAACGCAGTGATGCATACGCTAAGCCTGTGCACAAGGAGGAGAGGCCAAGACCTGGTGGGATCTACGTGTTGCTTCCATTGGAGACGTGGGGCTTGTTCCAGAAAAAAGCATTGACAGCGACTGAACTCAGGCAACAGTCATTTTTAACAGACAAGTACCGTGGTACTAACCTCAAGAGCCCTAGGTGCTGTGGGAGAGCAGTGCTGGGGGGAATATTGAATGACTTACCCACCGCCTCCCCTCCCGGGAGCCTAGGTTACAAGTATTGACTTAAGCAGAAAAGAAAATAATTTGCAGGAAAAGAAGAAAAGGCAGATTTGGAGACTGTACAGCCAGGAACAATACCCAAAATAAGGTCACAGAACTGGTCCCTTGGGAGACTCACAGGTGACATCATGTACAACTACTCTCTAGACCTTGAACGTGCAGCCACTTAACCCCCTGCTGTGCTGCCATCACCAGAGGAGCTGTCCCTGCTGGCAGTTCCCATGGTGCTTAGAGGGACCCTAGCAGAGCCGTGGAGCCCCTATAACTGGCTGTCATTCCACAAAAACAGAACAGCTATCACCCTGGGCAGCAAAGCAAAGGGGACCCTTTTGACCACATTCAAAGATGCCATTTAATGTTACTATGGCTTCTAGCTAGGTTTGGTGAGCCTCTGGATGCCATGTCCCCTTATTTAATCAAAAGTTCCACTTTTACCTGTTCTGCACATTGGGATTCTTATGTTAGTCTTTAGAATAAGTGTAGAAACACTGCTTATGCAGACAACTGGAGCAGGAGCAGAACCACAGAAATGGGGGTCACATGGTGGGTTATCAACAGGGGAGTGGGAGGGGGATAGTGTGGGTGGTGGGTAGGGGATAGACAGACAGGCGGAGCAATGGAATAACGTGGGAAATGTGGAAGCCAAGGAGCTTGTGTGTATGACCCATGGGCATGAACTAAAGGAGGGGAATGTGGGTGGGAGGGGGTGTGCGGGGTGGAAGGGAGTGGGAAAAAAATTAAAAAAAAAGGAAAAAAAAAGAAACACTGCTTATGGAAAAAAGCGTGTTTTAAGTGTCAGGAGGCCTGGGGACGGGTATGTAGAAGAGCCTCCGGAAAACATCTTTCCAGGTGTGCGATCTGACCAGGGAGGCCTCTCTGGACACGTCCCCTGATACGTTCTTATCAAAACTAGTAAGACGTCCATGGCCTCTGTTGACAGCAGGCTAAGCCTCAGGCTAACCTAATCATCTCCTGCTCTCTGAAGTGCCCATGGTAATGTTAGAGAAACAGGTTGCAGATGCCACACCAAGGGACTGAAGGAAATGGACTGTCACCTCACGGCCACAGGCTCACTCTGGTGACATGAAACCTTTCTACTTGCCTTCACACACAAGACAGACATGAATCTTTTGCAATGCCTCTGATTCTGAGTGGAACAGATTCTGACAAGGCCGATGTGTCCAACCACAGATTGGATTCCAAGGGAACAGATGGAGTTAGGGATGCAAATGGTTTTGGGAATTCCTCTTCCTTGAGTGACCAGAGCCATGCTCAGCTCTGTTGAGAGTGACCTTCTCCAACAGCTGTGTCCCACTCCGTCCCCTGGGCGTCGAAACAGCTCTGCCTGTGTCCTGAGTGTCATCAAGCTTCTCACGAACTCATTGGCCCTTGTGCCACTCCCCACAGGTGTTTAGACCCTTCCAAGGGGCAGGAGAAGAGCTGTCTCCATAGCACCCCTAGTCCCTGTTCGGGTCAGCTTTCTCTGCACCCCTCCCTTACCTGCCCAAACCTCTTCCTACAGGTAGGAATCAAAAGCTCCTACGTGTCAGCAGATGCAAAGTGAGGCCAAAGGTAGCACAGAAGCTCTGCTCTGGCCATCAGCCCAGCTCGGCCCACCCAAATGCCTAGGGTAGAGGCCACTGGCCATTCACTTTGACCTTTTCCTAACACTTGACAGAGGCATCAAGCTGCCCTTCCCCAGATGCCATGAACTCACAGTCAGTACTTCTCTGCTTTCCAGCTTCCGGATGAGAGAGTTTAAAATCAGACTCAGTCCTCTGTGAATGGATGCCTTGTCACAAGGTTAAAATTAAGGAGTATTGAGTGAAGGTGACGTGAATGTACCTTCTTGAGAGAAAGCCCTGTGCCAACTTAGAGGAGTCCTTTTAAGTCTCAGGATCCAAAGTGAATTTGTTCAGGATTGTGCACTTTTCTGGTGAGAACAGTTAGCAGTGGTGAAGGTGCCTATGGTCCATGCTTTAGGGAGGTCACTGGCACTGTTCTGGAAGCACCCTCCTGTGGGACATCTCCCAAGACAGAAGGGTACCTGTGGGCAAACACTTAGGCACTGGAAGAAGGACCACAGAACATCTCTGCAGAGCGGGGTGGATTCCAGGCTTTCCCACCCTGGGTTCTAGGGTCTCCATTTTGCATCCATTAGCTTCATAGGCCATGGAGAACAAGTGTCAGGCCTGTCAGGAGATGAAGAAATATTGGGTTAACCCTTCACTGCTTCAGTTTATAACCATTTCTGACTTGTCATTGGCGTGAATGTGGAGCTAAGTGATTAATGGCTAGCTTGAAAATCAAGTGCCATAATACTCAATTCCCAAATGACAAGGGGGCAGATGCTAAAGTCTCTAGGCAATGAAAAAACAGCAAATGTTCCCCCTTCTGTGTAAAAAATGAGTGGGAGAAAGGAGAAGTAACTTGCAAAGATTTGCTGTTCTTAAAAATTAGGCTTTACCTTAAATCACCCAATGCGAGTTCCTGTGCTGCCCAGCCTGTGGGGCTTTAACTTGAAGCTGCCAGGGAGACAGAGAGAGAAGGAAGGAATGAGGGAGGGAAGGAGGGAGGGAGTAGCAGGGAGGCCAAGGAGGGGAAGAGAGGAGGAGGAAGAAAATGCAAGAGCATGAGAGAAGCTGCAGCCTTTTTATAACCTAGTCCTGGAAGTGGAATGCCCTCACTTCTGCTGTATGCTATTGGTCACACAGCCCAACACCATGGGGTCAGAATCATTGGGGTGTGAACACCCTGGGGTGGGAATCATTGAGAGCACCTTGGAGATTGCCTACCAGTGTCTGTTGGTGGAGGGGCTTAGATTCAAGTTCAAATGGTGCTTCTGACCTATCCACCTTCACCTTTAGCTCCTCTGATAGGGAGCCAATTTGAATCTCAGTCTACAAACCTCGGTGCATGAAAAATAACGTATATTGTGAGCCTCCATTTTACAGGGTCTTCAGAAACTTTAATTTCCCTCTTTTTCAGAGGAGCCAAGGTATTGGTAGGGATCTCCGTGGTTATGAAGTGTTTGTCAACACAAGTTCCTACTGGGATATTCATTTTCCTGAAGGCTCCCTGCTGCTTCCATACTGTAGCTGGGAATCTGTCTGGGCAGTCTTGTAGACTCTCAACTGCCTGGAGGTATCACATTCCTTTCCTTTCTGGGGTCTGGCTGCTTCCCAGCTGGTTCTTCCTGGGAAGTGAGGAGCAGGTTGCCTCTGTCATGGAACCCCCAGACTTCTCGGCTTGTTTTCACTTTCACAGCCCAGGGAAAGCTCTTCCTAGGTTGGTCCCTTCATTTTAAGACCAAAAGGCCTTTCTTGAGAATTCTCTCCTAGAATCAGGGGCTTAGACTTCTGCAGAGCCCAGGCTCCTTGTAACTTCTCCCCTGAGGCAGTGAGCACAGGGCTGCCTATACAGTTGACCCTTGAACAAAGTGGGGGTTAGGGGTGCCAACTTAGTAGACCATCAATATCCATGGGGGATTGGTTCCAAGACCGCCCCCCCCCACCCCGCCAAAGATACCAAAATCCACAGATGCTCAAGTTCTTTACATAAAATGGTATAGATTAATGCATACAGTTGGCCCTCTGCACCCATGGATCCCCAACCGCTGCTCAAAAACAGTACAGGTATTTACTGAAAAAAAAAAAAAAAAAATCTTTGTGTAAGTGGGCCTGTGCAGTTCAAACCCATGTTGTTCAAGGTTGGACTGTGTTTTGAAAGGAAGAAAAAGGAAGGTGAGCTACCCCACCTCCCCGGCACGCTCCCTGCACTGGGCTGCGCTTTGCATCGTCCATCTCACGTGTGTGCCTTTGCTGGCCGTCCCCAGGTCTGGCAGGTGTACACACACTTGCCTGCAGCTCTGTCTGACCCCTGTTCTCTGGGCGCTGTCTTAGGCGTGTCTTTTTTTCTGAAAACCTTTCTGACCTCAAGCTCAGAGTCACCCCTTTTTATTTTAGGGAGCACCCTTGGTCTCATTCTTTACTTGCTGTAATCTTCTCTGTATCAATTCGGAGATCACAAACTGGTAGTCTGTTTGCGGCATCTGTCCCAAAGATGTAGGTTGACCCATGCCACTTTTGGTTTTTAGTTTGAATAAGTTGCCACATTGAAAAATGGAGGAATTTCATGTAAGTCTGGGTTCTGGGTGGCACTGAAAAGTTGTATCCGGTAGTGCCAGGCTCGTATTCCCATGGAGTACAGTGGGCGGGGGCGGAGCAGCAGCTGCTCCCTGTAGGCGTGTCTTCCCCGCCGCAGTGTGCACCTGCGCACTTCACTCTTCCTCCTCACGTGCTGGACCTGTGTTTGTGACTCCTGCCCTGGTTGCTTGTTTAGTTACCTCCCGTCTCACAGGCTGATGGCTCTGGATGCTCTTCTAATCTGGTTAATGATTGCCCAGCACATTGGGCTGAACTGCATACATCAGAAGAAAGTTAAAGCCATGTATGTCATTTATGTATTAAAAATTAGGAAGGGCCTGCCTAAATTACTGGCCTTGTCAGCTCATTTCACGCAGAATCCAAGAGCTGAGTAAGCAAAGTCTTTTGTGTGGTTGACAACTCTTACTTTATAATTGGCTTATAGCTAATAATCCCAAGCAGCCATTTCCCTTCTTAGTCTGTCAAGATATACGGTAGTCCCCCCTTATTCGTGGAGATACGTTCCTAGACCCCCAGTGGATACCTGAAACCACAGATAGTACAGAACCCTATATAGTTTGTTTTTTTCCTCTATATACATACCTATGATGAAGTTTAAATTATAAATTTGGGACAGTAAGAGATTAACAACAATAGTAAAATAGAACAATTATAATAATATACTTAATAAAAGTTATGTGAATGGCTTTGGGGCTATTGTTAAGTAAAATAAGGATTGAACACAAGCATTACAATACCACGATAGTCGATCTGATAACTGAGATGGCTATTAAGTGACTAATGGGAAGAGAGCATCCACTGCATGTGTACGCTGGACAGATGACTGATTCATGTTGAGGGTGGGATGGAGCAGGATGGGGCGAGATTTCATCATGCTACTTAGAGTGGCATGCAACTTAAAACTTATGAGTTGTTTATTTCTGGAACTTTTTATTTAATATTTTTGGACCATGATTGACTGACAGTAATTGAAACCCTGGAAAAGGAAAAAGTGGATGGGGGGGTTACTGTTTTGTAATTCATTTGCAACAGGGTCAGAAGAGACCCTTATTAGATGGAAATGCCTGTTCTTTCTATAAGTTCAATTTGCTCTCCAATACAGGACTCATTTAGGGAAACAAGTGCAAAGGCCCTGGGGCATGTGTGTGTGTGTGTGTGTGTGTGGTGGAGGACAAAGAGGAGGCAAGTAGTAGGAAATGAGGCCAGAGAGCCCAGAGGAAGCTGGCATGTGAGTGCAGGTGACAGGAAGTGCCAAGGGACTGCCATTTACATTGGCTCAATCTAAATGAGGTCCCCTATCCGTTCTGCTGAACAGGGCTCTTGAAGCTCACCTTTGAGAGCACTCCCTGGAAAAGATGCAAACACACCTTTAATTTCCTGTGCTTTCCTGTCACTCTCTTGCAGAGCCTGTGATCTGAGGTCTCAGGAAGCTCATCAACTTGCTCGAGGTCGTAGTTAGCAGTGCCTAGCTCCAGGCCTTCACATCCAAAACGCAGAACTTCTGCACTGTCTTGGGATGCCCTTTGCCCCCGAGGCTGCCAGCCTTGTCAGAGAAATGAGCAGCCTCTGGGAGCCCAGGGGGCTCTTCCCCTGTCCCTCGAGGGCTATTCAAAGCAAGCTGGCAATTGCACAATAACCCATTTCCTTCATTCACAACTCTACGTTTCCTCCTGCCCTGCTCTTTCCGTGCCTTCTACTGGTTTCTGCTGTGACGACCCTTTGTCTAGAATGACTCCAGTACAGAGCTGTTTGGACTTTGGAGGCTGTTTTGCAAAATTAAGAGCCGGCTTTGACATGGCTTCAAGGAACACCCCACGAGCCTCAGCAGTGGCTTCATTCAATCCTGGGCTACAGCAAATGCTCCAAACAGGGCCATGCATGCCTAGCGTTGCACAGCCACCCAGCAAGTGGCCATTTAATCTCAATTGCTCCCCACAGTGTGGGCCAATTAAAGAGGAAGCCAGCGGGGCCAGGATCACTGGTGAATCTTTTGAGGGAAGGAGACCCCGGAGCTGCCTTGCCAAAGGCTCTCCCACTCCATTCACGCACTGTGTGAGAATGCAAAGCATGGGCTGCTATTTGGATGGAGGGCTGCCCCAGAAACCAGCACCGAGATGCAGTACAGATGGCTGAGAGAGTGGCAGCGACGCAGAATAGTATCCCCAGGGCTCGAAACTTCCAAAATGAGATTTACAGTTCTGGCCGCCCTCGTTCGGGAGGAAACACCTGCTCCAGCAGCTTTGGGAACGGCCTCTGATTATCAACTTCTGTGCCGGGATCAGATTTTTGCAGCTAACTAGTGTCTGGTGTGAAATAAAAGCTATTTTGAGGTGGGAGGAGTTCTCAACCTTTTCCTCTTTGCATTTTGGGTTCTGATTAATTTCTCTTCCCTCCTTTATTCTCAAGTCCCCTTTCTTGCACAATTCTTCCTTCTCTAGCTGGCTTTCTATCCTGTTCTCCTCTCTAAATATTTACAGCCTGTGCTTTGGAGACCAAGCCAGGGGTTCCCAGCTCTATCTGCCCATTAGAGTTGCCTGAGGCCCCAAAATAGTTATTCCTGGGCCACTTTCCAGACTTTTAGTCAGAATCTCTAGGGCAGGGGTGTCAAACTCATTTTCACTGGGGGTCATGTCAGCCTCGCCTTCAAAGGGCCGAATGTAGTTTTAGGACTGTATAAATGTAACTACTCCTTAACAGTTAAGTGAGAACTTGGTGCTGCCACCGGGTAGAAACAGGGTGCCTGGGACGGATAAAACAAGGTGGAGGGCCGGATTCAGCCCATGGGCCTTGTGTTTGCCACCTGTGCTCTAGGGGTAGGACCCTGGCATAGAAATGTAAATTCCCCAGCTGATTTTAATGTGCAGCCAAGGTTCAGAACCATGGGCTATATAAATGCTAAGGAATAAGGTAGATTTGACTGTCCCGATTCACTGGGGTTAGCTTAATGCCCACACATGAGTTTCTAGAAGCAGGATTTAGTCCCAAAGATGAGCTGTAAGGAATCAGAATCTTTTTTTATAGTTGTTCTCCTATTACACAAATGATACATGTTCATTGAAGAAGATTTAGAAAATGGAGAGAAAAGACACTATACTCTAGCCACTTAGAACCATCTTTAATATTTTAATGTATATTTTAGTATGTCTTTTATGCACATGTACAGAGAATTTCTTGAATAAAAATGGGATTACACTACATCATAACGCTTTTCCCTTAATATCATGAACCTCTTTCCATGTAAGCAAATACTGGATAGAACCCAGATTTTAACTGATGGGATAATATTGTTAGTCTCCTACTAATGGATTTTAGGCTACTTTTGTTCTCGTATGATAAACACCATGATGTTCACGACTGTAGCTGAATCTTTGCCCCCGTCTGCAGAACTGGCCTGATCTTTTCTCTGCACTCATCCACTGGGTCATTTTGTCTAGCCCCATGCTTTCAGTTAAACCCCAAATACTAGTCCTGCAAAGTTTATGTGCGTTTCAAGTCACTTTTGTTCATAAGGAGCGCTTATGATGCCCTTCTGGCTGCTCACATCTCAGTTCCTATCTATGTCTTGTGTATTTGTTTTTTCTTCAAGCCAAAAATCTAGACATCACCTTCAACTTTTCCTTCATCCCATCGGCATGGAGCCTCCCCCCACCGATCCATAAACAAGACGTGCTTTTCGAGCTCCATATTGTCTCGAATCTACCTACTTCTTTCCATCTTCCTGTCACCTTCGAATCCAACCATTTTCATTTGAAATAAACTTTTCACTCTTGACCTTCTATCTTTTCTCCGCACTGCAGCCAGAATGGTCCCCTTCAGGCATAAATCAGATTGGGCATTTTCTTCTTTGAGGAGTTGCATGGATCCCTATCTTCAAGAATAAAATTCAGGACTTGTTACCGTGATCCACAGGCCTGCGAATGTGGGTCCTGCTTACCGTGCTGGTCTCTTCATCCTAATTCTCCCCCTGAGGACCAGGCTCCAGGCAGACTTTTGTGTTCTTAACTACGCATTCCCACCTTAGGGCTTTGATATGAGCAGTGGTGCAGCCTCCACCTGGTACAAGGGGAACTATGCAAGCATGCAGCTATGCTGCTTGTTCCACGAACAGTGAGGTCCTTGGTTCCAAGAGTCTCTCATCTGCCACCATGAAACTGTAGTGGGCTAATTTGTTAGCTTGCAAGTAGGGTAAAAACCCCAGACCCTTCACAGTTGTTGGCACTCCCCGTTCCAGTGTGCTTGGGAAGAAACCCTGCCTCAGGGGAGATCAGATGTGCTTGTCTGCTTATTGGATACTCTGCCACCAGGCAGACTTGACAGACATGTGCTACAATTTCCCCCTCCCCACCATATACACTTTAAACCGAATGGTAAACAGTACTGCCTCGTGGAAGGACATTAAGAAATTTCAGCTGTGAGAAAATGGGTAGAAGAAGCAGGAATGATGATCTCTCCACTCTCCCAATTGTCCTGTTTGGCCTATGAGTGAAGCAGGCGGCTCCCAGAGACCGAATGTTGGCTCTCGTGGCTTTTCACCCCCTGCTCTCAGACACGTGAAGACTGCTCAGGAAGTCCGACAGGCTCCAATGAACAAAGCCTGCTTTTCTATATGAATTTTGGAAGGAAGCCAGGCACAATTCATTTTCTCTTTTTTAAAATTATGTTTTATTGTTTATGCTATTACAGCTGTCCCAATTTTTTCCCCTTTCCCCCTCCAGCTAGTCTACCCCCCACTTCTGTAGTCAGTCCCCACACCATTGTCCGTGTCCGTGGGTCCTTCATACTTGCTCTTTGACTAATCCCTCCACCTTCTTTCAATGATTCCCCTCGTCTCTCCTCCCCTCCCACTACCGTCAGTCCACTCCATGATTCTATGCTTCTGATTCTATTGTGTTCACTGGTTTATTTCATTCATTTTCTTAGGGAATGAGCACAGTATGCACTCACTGTCTTCCTGCAAGGGTACTCGAAGTCTCCGGTGCGTGCTCACAACTGGGTCAGCAGAGATTTGGATTTGATTGCCCGCAACAGTCAGCTGTTTTTCAAACCGATGATACTGTGATGGGCTCCTTTTCAGAAGCCGCAGTCAGGGAAGGTTGGGGAACTCCAGTAGCACACATGTCCAGCTAATGATGGTTAATTCACCTGGCTGAAACGCAGGGCCCGGTCAGTTTAATTCTTAGAGTTTGTGCTTTTTACTAAGGCAACAAGTGCTGGATAGTGACTTTATTTCATGTGTCTAAACTAGGACCGACTCTAAAGGCTGCCCAGCTGACTGTTGGCATACTTTCCTCATCCTTTCCTTTCCTAATTCCACTCCTCCTTCCTGGGTGTGGACCAAAGGGGAAGTGATGGCAAGGCTCACCTTGCTGTCTGTCCTGTGGGTGGCCGGTATGGCTGAACCCAGGGATTCAGGCTCATTGTCTGATTTGAGACAGGTAATGAATAGAAAGAGGGGGAAATTGTGGCAGATGGAAATGGAACACACAAATGGATAATGATGCTGGGAAAGGGTAGTGTCATCTTTTCCCAAGATTGCTTCTTGGAGCAAGAGAATAATACTTTTAGATGTTTGTGGTGCCAAATCATGGCAGATGCTGGAAGAAACCTCTAGATTTGCTTTCCCTTGCGAAGGAGACTTGGACCGAAGCCAGAATACAAGATATATTTTAGAATTCTACGGGGTTGATTTAGGAAAATGACATTGCTCAGCACACCCTGATGACCAACTGAAATAGCAGCAGGCTGGATGGGGTGGTGGTTGTTTGGTTTTGTTTGTATGCTTGGGTTATATTTGTGGTATTGGTTCTTTTTTAGCCTTGAGAGAAATCCTATCTTTGAACTGGGTTGGACATGCTGTCTTATTGTGCCTGGCGGCGACCGTGTTCTATGGTTGTGAGCCAGGATGGCATCATGTTAAGGGTTTAGGAAGAGCTGCATCTTGCTACTCACACAGTGTCTCAGAGTCTGCTTTGCCTTTTGACTACACCAGATGTGACTGTGGGTAAAATTCAGACGAGCTACATTCATGGAGTCAGAATGGCGTCCAAGGGGTGAATATCTGTGTGATGCGGGGACCACACCCTGTTGAAACCCACTGAATTTAGATTAGCGGTGCCTCACAGTGGAACCTGGAAGCCTGGGTTAGTGAGAACTTCTTTCCTGGTGGCTGGGATATGGCCTTGCCCCAGACCCGAGGGGACCCAGGGTTTACTGAACAGTGGCCTCTAGTGACCACCTGGGTTAAGGAAATAAGTGGTATGTGAGAAAACGGGAGTTTTTGTTTGGAATGGTGGGGAAATGATACTATACTATTAACTGATGTATATCTTACACATCACTTTAATCTCTGCCATAGTTACAGAGTATAGTAAAAGACGCTTAGCATCACAGGTAGAGCTAAATGAAAACCAAACCAAGTAGAAGATCATCTCCAGGTTGAAAAGATGTTTTGGGAAGTTGACTTAACCCCCCTCAATTGATGTGATTCCCATGGGAACTTGCTGGAGGACACTGTGGTGTCGAGCGCTTCTGTCAACACCCATAAAGGGGCAAACAATGGAGGGAGGAGGGAGAAACGGAGCAATTGGTGAAGGAATATGTATCAGGAAACTTGTGATTGGCACAGGGTCTTGTTAACTTGTTTTGTGGAGAGAATTCCAAAGCCTCATTACAGGATACAGGTCTCGGTGATTGTCTATATTTTAGTATATTTAGTTTTTGTACAACAGATGTTGTAGAAGTTGCTGTACTAAGAGTAAGATAATGCCTCAGTTGTGCACCAAGAAGGTTTTAACAGCCATCAGGAGGTGAACTGAAAGGAAGGGGTTAATAGCTTGCTCTGTGCTCTTTCCTCTAGCCTCAGGGATATCTGAGGATTTGACTTCTGGTCTTTTCTTTTTGCAACATTAAGTAATCATTGGGATGATATGCTATTGATTAAGTAAAATCTGGCTGAGGATTATGTACAGGTGCTTTGTCTGTACATGCACATTGTCAAAATTGATTACTGAGTAATGAGTAATTGACATTGATGAGATGCAGCTGCCCTGAAAAAAGAGGGGGCATTCACATGCCTGAGGGCTGCCATAGCCAGCTGGCACAAAGCAGAAGGGGCTCAGAGCTGATGGCTTTGGGGCTGAGATCATCTACATTTGGTTTTGTCCCATGTTCAGAATGACTGTACCTGAGAGTCGTAGGACCTCTGCTGTGCCATTGCCGTGTGAGCCAGGACATTGCGTGCTCCCTATCCTTCAATGAAGCTAGGTAAACTTGGTACTGGGTGGGGCCCGTCGTGTCCCTTGCATTTGGTTGTCTGTTTGAACCTGGGTCCACTGTGGCTAGCAGAGCAGAGTGGACACTGTAATTACCTTAATCATTATGAGAATAAACTCTGCATTTCGTATACTCAGGACTGTAAACCTACTTTTGCCCACCCCTGTATTTTAAAATGTTTTATTTTTAGTCATAGTGTTTAATTCACAACCATAAGAACATGTGATAGAAGGTAGGAACCATGAGAAACATTGATGTTAAAATATATGTTTAAGAAGAGAAACGACAATACCTCAAATTTGCCTCAAGATGTTCTCAGATCTCTTAAGTTGCATTTATTTATTTATTTATTTATTTTTTAAGTTGCATTTATTTGCTCGAGGTCTTTATATAGCAGATCATGTCTCCCCTACTTAAGCAACCAGTGCTAAAGAGAAAATGTGGTAAAAATTACTCCAATTTGCCTTTCTACTTATTAGAAATAAATACTACCCAGATCTGTATGTGTTATTTGCAGAGAAATGCTTGCAAATAGCAGCCTAAAACTTTGTCTCTAAATTTGTCATTTAAAAAGAAGCCAGTTGATTTTATCTTGAACAGAAGAATTCTAACCATCTAATATATTGACTTCAATTTGTCCCTAATCCAAGAGCACATGAAGCATCGAACATTAGTTAAGGAGATTGTGAGATAGCAAGAGCAATTTCATTCAGATTCCAGCTTAACTGTCGCCTCTTCAGGGGTCTGCCTGAACTACTCTGTCTAATGTCTTCCCTGGGTGCCTTCCCTTTGGGCATTTTCCACCCCACGAGTCTGGGTTTTCCATCTTACTGCCCTACGGTTTTATTCTGCACCCTGTACTACCTTCCCCTCTGGAATGTAGACTCCATGTGGGCAGAGTCTGTCTGTCTTGTTTTACTGCTGTGTCCGCCCAGTGCCTAAGAACATTGTTTGGGATATAGTAGTCATTTGATTTGAACATACAATTTTCCCTGAGGTGTAAAAAGCTGTTATTTTGTGACAACTGACAAAAAAGGAGAGTAGATACCATGCTTTGCTGTTAGACACCCCTGGTGGTGCTGTTCTAGTGATTAAAGTATGTGTTGGATTTTAAAACCAAAGGTGGAAATGCACCACTCAGATCTTCTGCCAAGGGGAACGTAGTTGACTGAATCTACCTGCTACTTCTCTGGGTTCACGAAGGTGTTTGAACTGAAGTCACGCTTCCCCTGGGCTACTCCCAGCAGATGACCAAGCACGGTGGGCATCCTGGTGGCAGGCGAGACTCCTCTGACAGCTTTCGCTTGAGGACTCCCCGTTGGCTGGGTTGACACTTTGTTGGTATTACATTGCAGTATTAGACTCTTCCTCCCCAATGCTCCCGTTTTCCTTCCTTCTGGGAGGTCCAGTCAATGGGAGGCATTGGCAAAAGATTGGAGAAGGGGAGGAGGGGAAAAAACTTGGGTCCTTCTTCTCCTCTCTCTGCTTTCAGTGGCGCCTCCAGCAACATCTGTCTGTGTCCCCTCCACATCTTCATCTCCCCTCATATAATATATCCCCTCCCTCTGGCTGCCCCTGCTGAGCCTCTAGCCTCACCCAATAGCCACTGTAATGAAATCATTTCTATTGGCTTAGGGATTTGCAAATACACAAATTCTCTCTGTTCCGGGAGAAAATTCAGGGAGAGATCCTCATTCTACAAAAATTTAATATTCCAAAGAGTTCTTAGATTTACAATAGATTATATAATAAGTGGTGCTTATACTAGAAAAAGTACATAGACTCTTGCATGGCACAATACTGTAAAAGTTAATAGACAAGAAAAAGCTTGCGAAAATGTAGTGCAGATAAGGGTAAATCTCTATAATATATAAAGAACTTGTAAAATAGGACAAAAAGGAGACGACCTGCTAGACAAATATGCAGAGGATATTGAATCAGTGAGGACTTTTGTCTGACTGCTGGTGACAGACCCGCCTGTAGTGGCTCAGACACTCGAGTTGGTTTGCTTCTGTAACCAGAGGGGGAGGTTGCTAGAACTGGTTCAAGGCTGAAGTGTCTCCATTTGCTTGGCTTTTCTCTTATGGTGACAAATGGCTGCTAGAGCTTCAGACAAGACATACACATTCTCAGTCTCAGGAAGAAGAGATAGCAGGAAAAGGACAAAAAAGGGGTTGTCATTGGTTTTAGCCAATGACTTCTATTTACATCCTACCCCAAAACTACTAAAAACAAACAAGATTACCCACTGTATCAGGATGATTTTTCATCCAAACAACAGAAGATCCAATTGAAAGAAAAAGTTTAAAAATGAGGGAAGATCTTTACATACAAGCCCTGAGGCTGGAAAGTTCCAGGATTAATTCAGCGCTTCAGTGTTATCAGATATCCAGATTATTTCCGTTTTTTGGCTTTGCCTCCCATAGAGCCTTTGCTGTTTGCTGTTACTGCCTGGTTACAAGATGGTATTGCTACGCATACCACTATCTACACAACAGTGATCAGAGGCTAGAAAAAGCAACTCTGTCTTTCAGACCAAAACAGTCACGACCGGGGGAGGGGGATGGAGTTATCACGACTGAAGACTTGGACCAGAGTCTTCATCCTGGGCCAGTGCTGAAAGTGGGAGGCAGTTCTGAGACTTTGATCTTCTCAGTTCTTAGGGCAGCCTGGGTGGGACCTGGGGTGCCTAGAGCCTCCCAGGATAAATGGGAGTACTGAAAAGGGGCACATAAAAAGCATATCTGGTGTGGGCTTTGGTATGAAAACATATGGGAAGCCATGGCTAAGTAATTCACCTTCTCCCCCTGGGGCTAGATGGAAGACCAAGGTACCCTGGCCATCAGAAACCTGAACAACCTCTGGTTTTACCAGCAAGGTCAGGGAAGAGTCATTGGAATATTTGCCACAAGTGTAAAAAAGCTAGAATCAGATCAAATTAAAATTCTAATATGACGGAGAGTTGGGAGACTGGATGAAAAAGGTAAAGGGATTGAGAAGTATGATTGGTGGTTAAACAATAGTCACAGGGATGTAAAGTTCAGCATAGGAAATATAGTCAATAATATTGAAATAACTATGTATGGCGCCAGATGGGTTCTGGAAATATCTGGGGAAACACTTTGTAAAGTATAGGATTGTCTAAATACTATCTTATACACCTGAAACTAGTACAAAATAATGAATATAAACTATAATTGAAAAAATAAAAAAAATTATAATCAGTGTCTCTACAAATAAAACAATAGTATTACTGCTTTAAAGTTTTGAAGAAAAGAACTTTAACATAGAGCTTTCTATCCAGTAAGGCTGCTCCAGGTTGGGCTCACACGGAAGCAGACACTGGGGAGCCGTCTTAGGAGCGATATCCAGGGGGAAGGGAAGCCAGCAGGACCAGGCAAAGTGAAATGCTGGATGGCAGTGAAGCCCTGGCAAAGGCTTCAGCCGACTCCAAAGAGAGTTCTGTGGTGGGACGGCCTTCAGAGTCGTCGCACATTGCCTGGGGTCTTCCTGCTCCCATAGGAACCTGTGACTGAGTGCAGGATGCCCCCTGGAAGGGGGTGCAAGCTTGGATGAGGCAGCTCTCTCCAGATGAGGGCCATTTCTGGAGAAGGCTAAAAGGTCAGCTCTGTCACCCTAGCTGCCGGTGGGGGGAGGAGGGCGGGAGAGGGAGTTCTTCAGTATTGGGAGGGGGTACTGGGGGTTATATCGTGGCATTCGGCAGAGAGATTAACATTTTTAAAAGATTTTATTTATTTTTAGAGAGAGAGGAAGGGAAGGAGAAAAAGAGAGAAAAAACATCAACATGTGGTTGCCTCTCACACACTACCTACTGGGAAGCTGCCCTGCAACCCAGGCATGCGCCCTGACTGGGAATCAAACCAGCAGCCCTTTGGTTCAACAGGCCCACGCTCAATGCACGGAACCACACCATCCAGGGCTATTTGCCACATCTTCTTTATCCAGTCATTTATTGAAGGAAACGTAGGTTGCTTCCATGTCTTGGCTATTGAAAAAATGCTGCAGTGAATATAGGGGTACATAATGTCTTTTTGAATAAGTTCAAAATTCAAAGTTAAAAATTTTCAAAATTTTGGGGTAGATACCCAGAAGAGGGATTGCTAAGTCCTATGGTAGCTCTATTCTTAATTTTTTGAGGAAGCTCCCTACTGTTTTCCATAGCGGCTATAATGATTCATGTTTCCTGGTAGAGGCAGTTTAAGCAGAACATAGAAGCTGAGACTATTGGTGGTGGCTAGAGGTCCTATGGGGCAGCCTAGAAGGCCCAGGATGCCAGAGGAAGGAGACAGAGCCATGGAGGGGACACAGACACCGATGGAGGTGCCATCGGAAGCAGTGAGAGAAGTACCCCAGTCTTTCCCTTCTTCCCATCTGTCGATCTTCTGCCAGTGCCTCCCATTGGCTGACCCTCCCAGAAGACAGAGGGCAAGTGAGCCTGAGGACATAGTTCCCTGGGATACAGAGCAGGGCAGAAGAATGGTGGGGACTGATCTGAAGAGAAACACCATTGAACAATAGTATATTTAGAAGGTGATAAATTTAAGGTTTATTTTTTTCTTATGAAAAAAAAAAAATTGCAGAACAAAATAAAGGGAACTGGACGTTCGTGAGTGGAAGGAGGCAGTGAGGATGGGGGTACCACACTGAGAAGGTGCTGTCTGAGCAGCGGATCAAGGTGAAGCAGTTGGCTAAATGATTGTCTGGTGGAAGAATACAGTATTCCAGAGAGAAAGGAGCCAGAACAAAGGCACAGGGTATCATGGCGCCTGCCTGCTCCAGTTAGAGGGACAGGGAGGAGGGGCCAGAGCACGCCAGGGTGTGTTAGTGGCCAGTGCTGTGGCCTGAGTGGAGGGGGTGCCGGGTCATGCCGGCATTTAAGAAGTGTAAATCAGGAGCCATTGCATGGTTTTAATCAGAGGAGGGACCTTCAAAAATGTGGTTTGAATGCAAAATTTTCCAAACACATGGATTTAAAACACAGGTGGCAAACACAAGGTTCACAGGCTGGATCCGGCCCTTCACCTTGTTTTATCCGGCCCAGCACCTTGTTTCTGCCTGGCAGCAGCGCCAAACCCCTTGCCCCTAGTTAGGGAGAAGTTACATTTATACAGTCCTAAAATTACATTTGGTCCTTTGAAGGCAACCGCCAAGCTGATGTGGCCCTTGGTGAAAATGAGTTTGATACCCCTGATTTAAAGCCTGTAGACTGTCTCTGAAAAAAACTACTGGAGTCGTAATTCAGCAAGAAGAAAAATTAGTTCAGGAGGAAGTGTAGAGGCATGATGCTGAGTAAAATCTAGAGCTGTCGAAATAAGAAAATGTTCTGCAAGAATGATCTGGAACTAGAAGTCCAGATGATTTCAGTAGGGAGGTAGGGTAGGAGAAGGCAGGTGGTGGAAAGAGGATAAAACGTATTATGTTCCTTGCCCTGTCTTAGGGGAGAAGATAAAGAGAGGGACCTTATTAGAAAATGCATGTGAATTAAACATTTAAATCTTAGAGTTAAGGTTAAAAGTTTAAGGGTAAGTCATTAAAAAATGAATCTAGAATATATAACTTTCTAACTAGTAGAAGAAAAAAGAGGAACTAAGGAGACTTAATTTAATTCAACAAAAGGCAAGAAAAAGGTGTGTAGGTGGTGGCACTGGTATAAGAAACAAAGAGCTTGGGAAAGAAAACCCAAAATTAGATAGCAGGAATATGTTACACAGTGAGTTACCATTTGACTCAGCAATTCTCCTGGGGATCCACCCAAGAGAACTGAAAACGTGTGTCCACACAAAGCTCTACACAGTATTTATAGCAGCATTATTTATAATTGCTAAAAGTGGGAACAACCCAAATGTCCCACAACAAATGAACGGATACACCATATGTGTAACCACGCACTGGAATGTGATTCAGCCATAGGAAGGAATGAAGTGCTTCCACCTGCTATTGCATGGATGAACCTTGAAAACATTATCATAAGTGAAAGAAGGCAGTCACAAAAGACCACGTATTACATGATTCCATTGATATGAAATGCTCAGAATAGGCAAATCTATAGACACAGAAATAGAGTAAAGGTTGTTTGGGGAGGGGGTGGGGAGGGGGTGAAATGTGTGTGGTAGCTAAAGGACAGAACTACAGAGAGAAATTGACAGATGTCCAAGGGACAGAATGACCAATTTCTTGTGGGCTCTCTTGTTACCGCGTGCGGTGGATTCTGCTGCACCTCTCACAGAGCCTGGTACAGGGGTTGGCATTTTGCTAACTCGTTTGTCAGACGTTGATGGGCCCTGGTGATACAGTAAATGTGGTGGACCCAGGCCTGGCCTCACAAAACACAGGATGACCATGGCCACTGGGTAGTGTTGAGAAACCTGGGGAAACATATGAAATCAGAATGGACCTCCCACGAGCAGAGTGTGGGCAATGACCTTGAGCAGAGAGAAAGCCAGGCTTCCACTTTAATTATGCATTCGGTGCTGGTGAAATGGAATTAATTATCTTTATTGTCTTTGGAAATGCTGCAGTGCACTTCCTATCTTTTGTTTCACATTCCTTGAGATACAGGCATTCTCATAATTACTTTAAAAATGTTTCAAAACAAGGGCACAATGCAGTCAGTGGAGAGACAAAGATGGGGAAGATTTACTGAGTGCGATTAGAGCTGTACTTAGCCGATATTTGCTATATATATTTTTTCTTACTGTATTGCTTCTTATTTTTCCCCAGCTTTATCGAGATATTTTTGACATATATGTAAGTTTAAGGTATACAACTTGATGATTTGGTATATGTATATATTATGAAATGATTGTAGGTTTGGTATATTTTGATTTGAAATGTGAACTTGGATGTCTGTAGGCTCAGTCCTGGCTCTGTTTCTGATTTCATTTCTGTGACTTTACAAAGGTGGCTTAGTCACTTCTGGGTGCCGGAGGCCATATCAGCTTCCAATACCTTTCACATCCAGCTGGCACCTACACCGGGATGCCTTCATCCTTCAAAACGCGTCTCCATCCCACCTGCATTGTGTGGTGCAGCTTCTCTGACCCCCGGGCAAAACCATTCACTTCTCGTCAGGGCTGGTTCTTAATCACACCACATTGCCACCCATGGTGGTGGTTTGGTCACAGCTGTCTCCTTTATGGGATGAGCTCCTTGGGACAGGACTCTCACATCTGGCCTGTCCCCATCTTCTAAGAGCAAAATGGGCCAAGCACAAGAGTATTGTTTTAGCCTCGGTCTCCCCACCCCCCACCCCTCTTGCCTGAATAGCCTCTGAGACAAGGAAGTAGTTCAAGTAGTTTATCTGGGAGGTGAGCCCAGGCGGCAGGCACCAGGTGGGGACCTGGGGAGGGAGGCAGTGCAGAGTGTACCGTCAAGCTAGTGATCACGTGGGTGCCTGGAGTTAATCCTGCTGGGAAACTGGGGGGACAGTGCAGACTGCCATGATGGCCATTTTATGTGTCAACATGGCTAGGCTACGGTACCTAGATATTTGATCAAAAATTATTTGGGAGATGTTTCTGTCAGGGTATGTTTTATTTATGGACTGATTTTGGGGAGAGAGAGAGAGAAAAATGGCGACATGTTGTTCCTTTTATTTATGCATTCATTGGTTGCTACTGACCAGGGATCGAACCTGCAACCTTGGCGCATATGGACGATGCTCTAACCAACTGACCTACCCAGCCAGGTGCATATGGGTGATGCTCTAACCAACTGAGCTTCCGGGCCAGGGCCTGGCCAGGTATTTTTTTAGATGAGATTACCATTTAAATCAGCAGATATTGACTAAAGCAGATTCTCCTCCATGATGTGAGGACCTGAACAGAGAGAGACTGATCTCTCCTAAGCAAGAAGGAATTCTGTCAGCAGTCTGCCTTTGAACCTGAGCTATACCATTAACTTTGCTCTGGGTCTCCAGCCTGCCAGCCTACCCTACAGATTTTGTACTCACCAGCCTCCACAATCATGTGACCCAATTCCTTTAAATTTTCTTTCTCTCTCTCACTGCACATACACACACACACACACACACACACACACACACACACACACACACACACCCATTAGCTTCGTTTCTCTGGAGACCCCTCACTGTTATAAATACCCACCTCAGAGTTGGTCACTCATTGGGAATTAACTTCTCATCACTTCCAGCCTGCTGCCCACAAGGACAGAGGGGCTCTGGTGGCCAACGAAAGCCCTTAGGGAGAGACTTTAAGGTGCTGGCAATGAGCAATCTGGCCATGAGCTTGGAAAGCTGCCTAAGGAGCCTGGGTGGGGTCTGACAGCTCCTGCTAGGAGTTCGTTCACCGAACTGCAACAAGATGTTCTTTCGTTGTCTTGTAGGAAGCCATGATTAATTCTGTGCCTGACTCTATTATTATTATTATTTTTGGTTGGTTCACATCATTTATTATTAAATGGGAAAAATCAGTATAAAAAACCAAAATACTGAAGTAGAAATAAATAACTAATCATTTACTTGTCGGTAGTTTTGTTGCATTGCACACTACCATGCAAAATTCTAAAGCTGATTTTTTTTAAAGCTTGAAAAAACACATTTGACTTTCTGAGTTTCTGGCTAAGTGATGCATGCTTCGTATAAGGAAAGCTATTCTATGTATATGCCCTGACTCTTGAACATTGAGCAAGACACCCAACCTCTCTTCCCTATAGCTTTCCCACCTCTAGAACAGAACAATAATAGCTCACAGGACTGTTGGCGAGAGCGATGATACAGTACATGCAAACTTTATGCACTGTATTTAGTGTATACAGCACATTCCGTAAGTGATAGCTACTATTGTCAGCCACTGGAACGTCTAAACCCTTCCTTCAGAGTGTGGTCTCCTAAGCTGATGCTGGAACACTGGACACTCGCTGCTCTACATCCCTTGTCATTCCTCCCTGTGACATGGAGACACAGACACAGTGCAAGTTCGGACATGGCACTAATATGACCATGGAGAAGCCCTGCCCTTGCATCTGGGCAGCTCCTCTGTTAATTAAAGGGCTTCCTATAAAATTCAGTCCTTCATGATTGTCTTCAGCCTTGCCATTTCCATGAGCGATAAACATCAATGAAAGGTCATATGCTCTTTGTTGAAAATAGATGGCTTTCTGATCAGTGTGTGTGGGGGTGGGTGGGGAAGCAGACTCAGGAAATAACAATAAATTGGGAGGAGTGACGTGACCAGCATTTGCATCAGGGCAACGTGAGCTGGAAGTCTCAAAGCTTCTGTGCCTGAATCTGTGTGAGTCTGCGGGGCAGGAGGGCATTCCTCAGGCACAGGAAGGGATAGGCGTGTTCTTCTGCTGGGGAGTAAAAATCTCAGCCTCCCCCAATATAACAAATGATTGGAGTATGGGGTGAGCTGGAATGATTGTAAAGACCATGTCCCTCTCACCTTTGAGTCTATCCAGGAGCTGCCCTGCTCATTTTGGATTCTTCCATGTGAAATAATTTCCTTGTAGTTGAAGCAAGTTGAGTTGGTTTTCTGTTACCTACGGTTTTAGGTGACCTACTTGGGAGGGTGGGTAAGGGTGAATCCCCGGCATTTTGGAAGAGCCTTGGGGCAACCTCAAAGCTTTAAAATGCATAGGGTCCAATGCGTCCAAGAAATACTCCTGGACAAAACTAAGGCAATCCGTGGCTGATTTCCAGGAGGCCTTGGGACCCTGCAGGTCAGTTCAGTGGTGTTGTCTTTGGTGGTCCTATAAGTATTGTCAGTTCTGAGAGCACATTGTCTTCCAAGCACGCTCCGTTTATTGGTGGTTTGTGTTTTCTGATTGTACATGCTTTACATGTTAATGGTAGAGAACAACAAAAGGATACAAAAATATTACTTGTAATCTTAGTATTCAACTGTTTTGGTGTATATACTATGTTTGTGTGTGTTTCTGATTCATTTTTTCCCCTTTCAGACATATGCTCATCACATTGTATATGTAGCTTTATATCCCATTATTTAAACTCAAAAAATGTAACATGATGTTATTTTCCACGTATCATTAAATATATTTTAAAATTTGCCTGATGGTTGTACATTAGTACATGAATATGTAATAAATTATAAACTGGTTATATTTTACATGAAGGATGCATAGTTCAAGCTGTGTGTAATTCAGGACTCTTCCATAAGCAGAAATTCTCAAGTAGTTTTTCTCTGTATTAACAGCAAATACCACTAACAGTTCGCTCACCAGCTTTGGACCATGATTCCTGAAGAACTTAAAATTTGAAGTGATTTACATTATTTCAGAATTTGTTAGCAAATGTTGGAACACCTACCAGTGCTGGCCTCATGCCCAGGCTTTTGGGACTCTCTGAATAGGAGTTAAATTTCTAGTTGGAGACAAACAATAGACACAATCAGACTTACCTGTGTATCATGTTTATTATATTTAAAGGTAATAAGAGTTATGAGAAAAAGAGAAAATGAAGGCAGCATATGGGAAGTGGCAGCCTCTGAGCTGCGGTGTGGAGTCCAGACATCCTGGACTGGCCGGGCATCGGAAGAACCCGATCAGCCTTTCCCAGGAGCACGGTGCTTTGCTTTATGACTGATGAAACCATTGACTTGGGGGAATTAATTTATCATGATGGTTGGTCAAAGAGCTTGGCAAGAGAGGTACTCAACTGATATCTCCTTAATCAGGCCAGAGTCTGTCTGTCCAAGGAAATCATGTCCTTACTACTCCCTAAGCACCAAGTCTCACATTGTCCGACCTTCTGCCATCTAGCTCTTTGCTAATCCAAGGCCCCCAAATTGAAGAACATTACTGTGGAAGGGCTCTAAGAGGTATAAATGTGCTCTTACCAAAACAAAAGTGTAAAGAAATGAAATGACTTGTCTGAAGACGTTGGAGGCCCTTCCTCTTCTTTGCAGGCTCCTCCTCCAGAACCACTAAATATCTAGTCTTCACTGCTCTGTCCAGGGACCCCTTCTGGCCTCCATCTGCTTTCTTCCTTGGATTTTAATATTAATTGTAGATTGTTCCTGAATTTTTTCTCTTCTTTTGACTTTTTGTCTGAGGCTTTGTCCTCAAATTAATTACCTGTGTAACATTTCTGCTTAGACGTCAACAGGCAGAACTCTTGATTTTTCTCCCCTCAACCTTCTCCTCTTTGCAATTTCAACAAATATCTCCACTCACTTCCTATATCCAAAAATCAGTCATCCTTCTACGATCCATTCATTAAGAAATAGGGTAATATTTTAAAGATTTAAAAGGTATACAAATTGGAAATGAAGAAATAAAACAGTTCTTATTTGCAGATGACATGTTTTTCTATGGGGAAAAAAAATCCCAAAGTACCTGTAAAACTCCCAGACTAATAAGTGATTTCAGCAAGGTGGCATGGTACAAGAGAAGAATACAGAAATTAATTATATTTGTATATGCTAACAGCAAACATGTAGAAACTAAAATTAAAAACAATACCATTTACAATCACTTCAAAGAAAATAAAGTACTTAGGTATTAATCTGACAAAACATGTACAGAATCTATATGCTGAAAATTACAAACTGCTGATGCAAGAAATCAGAGATCTAAATAAATGGGAGGACTGCTGTGTTTATGGATTAGAAGACTCAGCATAGTAAAGATACCAGTTCTGCCCACACTGATCTATAGGTATAATACAATTCCTATCAAAATTCTAGTAAGATTTTGTTATTTTTTGTAGTCATATACAAACTTACTCTAAAAGTTTACATGAAATGACAAAGGCACTAGAATAGCTAAAACAACTGGCAGAGAATACCAAAGTGGGAGAAATCAGTCTACCTGACTTCAAGACTTGTATACTTACAATAACCAAGACAGTGTGGTATTGCGGAGGAGTAGATACATAGAACAATGGAGCAGAACACTGAACACAGAGAGAGACCCACAAAAATAGGCCCATCTGATTTTCACAAAGGTGCACAAGCAATTTAGTGGGGAGATGGAGCACCAACAGATGGTGCTAGAATAAACAGACCTGCATAGCCATACCCTGTCCCCCCAAAAGAAAAAAATTCCAAAACAAGCTAAACTCTCTCAGCTTCTACAAAAAATAACTTCAAATGAATCACATACTTAAAGTTATAAAACTTCTAGAAAGAAATAGGAAAAAATCTTCAGGACCCAGGGCTAGGTAAAGAGTTGATTTAACATCCAGAGCCCAAATTATAAAAGGAAAACTAGATCCGAGCTCATGAAAACGAAAACTGTTGCTCCATGAAAGGCCTTGTTAAGAGGCTGAAAATACAAGCTACACACTAGAAGAAAATTTTTTCAAAGCACAGACCTGACAAAGGATTTATATATAGCATACATGAAGCACTTTCAAAAGTGAACAATAAGAAAGAAGACAATCCAATTAGAAAATGGGCAAAAGACATGAGCAGATGCAAAGATGCGGTAAATTTATGCAAAGACGTTGGACATCATTCGCCCTTGGGGAAATGCGAATGAAATCCACAATGAGATATCACTGCACAAGTCAGAATAGCTAAAATGAAAATAGTGACAACACCGAATGCTGGTGAAGATGTTGAGAAAACTGAATCACTTACTCATATATTACTGGCAGGAATGTAAAATGGTACAGCCACTCTTATGTTCACACAAAAGACTTACGTTCCCACAAAAACCTCTACGTGGATGTTATAGCAGCTTTATTTGTAAGAGCCAAAAACTAGAAATGACCCAAGTGTCATTCAATAGGTGAAGGATTAATCAATTTGTGGTGCATTTATATTATGGAATACTAGTCAGCAATAAAAAGGAACTGGCTGTTGATACCAGCAACAACTTAAATGGACCTTGAGGGTATTATGCTGAAAAAAAAAAAAAAGCCTACATCATCAAGTTGCATTCTGCATGTTTCCATTTGGATAGCGTTCTTGAGCTGATAATGTTATAGAGATGGAAGGAGAAAGGGGATGCTCGTGGCTGTAAAGGGGGCAGTTTAAGGGAGCCCCATGGGGATGAAACAGTTTTGTATGCTGACTGTGGTGGTGGTTACGTGAATTTACACATGTGGCAAAATTGCATAGAACTATATATACCACACACTCAAATAAGTAGATGTAAAACTGGTAAAATTTGAATATGTTCTACAGATTGTGGCAATGTCAATATCCTGGTTTGGATATTGTGCTATAGTTATGTCAGATTGTTCTATTGGGGGAAATTGGGTGAAGGGTACGTGGGACTTCTCGTATGGCTTTTTTTTTTCTTCAACTTTCTGGGAGTCTATAATTATTTCAAAATAAAAAGGTAACAAACAATAATATGAAGTATAGATAAGGCCACAACACTCTTCTGTTTATAATCTCTTCAGTATCTTTCCGTTACTCTCAAGGATAATTTCTTACAAGCCTGCATGATCCAGCCCCTGCCTACTTCTCCCCCTTGCTTTCTACTCTCTGGTGGACAAGCCATTTGTCGAATCCTAGACTATGCCAACAGCTCTTTCCAGCCATAGAACCCGACTTTTCCTGTCCCCTTTGCATGCATCCTTCACAAGGTTTTCTGTCTTTTTTTATAGGTTTCAACTTATAGGTTTCATCTCCTCAGGCAGGTCTTCCCTGATCATCATATTTCTTATGGCTCCATAATGTTAATTTCCTTCATTGTGCTTATTACTATTTGGATTATTTACATTTTCATTGGCTTTTTATTTGCTAACTAGACTGCAAGTTCTTCAAGAGCTGGAAACTTCCTTGTCTTGTTCTCTGTTGTACTCCAGCAACTAGCACTCCGCCCAGCACATGGCTCCAGGTGAATGAGTAAGTCTATGAATTAATGGTGGAGTTGGAATAGACACACTGGTTAGCTTTCTCTTACTGCAAAACTTCTCCAGTTTCCTCGGCTTTGCTCCCCACCCAGTAAGAACATAGGCAGCAACAGTCAGTTCCCATAAACTTAGTGACTTATAACACAAGTTTATTATCTTATATTTGTGGCGGTCAGCCATCCAAAACGGATGTCACTCGACTCAAGTCAGGGGTCAGCAGGATTGTGTTCCTTCCTCAAGGCTCTCGGGGGGAATCCATTTTACCTCCTTTCCCAGTTTCTAGAGGCTGCCTGCATTTCCTTGCTCACAGCCTACCTCATCTTTAGAGTCAGCGGTGGCTGGTCAAATCTCTCACACTGCATCCCTCTGACACTCTCCAGGCTCCCTCACCCACATTTAGGGACCTGTGTGATTACATTGGCCCATGATCTTTAGGACCCATTAGGAGGCCTCTCTTCTGCCTATCACACCACTGGACTCTCCCTTTACTAAAGAAAGTAACTCCTCTGTTTATATAGTTGGATCCCCAGGGCCTGGCATCTAGTATCACTCAACATGTAAATTGTTGAAACAAACTTAACTAAAGCCATGGACAGCACCAGTGTCTAGCACGTGGCAGACATTCTTTCCTTTACCTACTAAAGGCCCTTCTTCCCGGCCCAGCTCCACCCAACAAAGTCAGTACATTCTTCAGGGCTTTGCTTAAATCCCCTTCTTACATGAAGCCTCCATGAAGTGTGAACCAAGGTTTTCCTGCTTATCTGTGGGGGCATAGCTGACACAGGTTTTATTAGCCTGTTTCCCTTATTAGGTTCTAAACTGTCTAGACATCGACAGTCTCACTCATTTCTGAGCTCTTCACAGTTGCTAACATGCAGGGGCCCTTAACTAATGAAGAGAAAGGGGATAGCACAAGGATAAGGCCACAGAGAATCAGGAGGTGAGGCATGTGAGAGTCAAGGAGAAATCTCTCTCAGGGTCTTCCGGTTCCTCTCACCGGAGGAGAATCTCCATTGCAAGGTGGCTAGAGGGCTGGCATTGGTGACCACGTTTGTAGCCAGGTGTTAGAATTGGGTTTTCTCTTCCTCAGTCCCCGTGGGAACGTTCAGTCCCTGTGAATGCCATCGGAGCCAGGACCCGCAGCCCACCAGGCATCTACCTCTTTGCTCACAGTGGAAGCAGCCCTTTGCAGTTCCGATCTATGGCGGTGGCTCTGCCCCCTGATCTGGCCATTTACTCTCTGGTCTCTCCAGTATTGGGGGGCATCTGTCATCCTCCTTTTCTGCCTTGTTGCCTCCACCATCTTCTTGGTATCTGGAGTGCTGCCCCTTGCCTGTTTTGAAAGTCATGCCTGAAAGTCCACACCTTGGCCAATAGCTTTTCTTTTCCAGAAAGTGCAGAAGGTGACTCCCATGAAGTTTTAAAAAATGGATATGCTTTTATTTTTCTTTTTTCTTCAAAGACACTTTAAACTCTTTGGTCAACATTTTTCATCATTTTCCTTTTAGCTACCCAAGGTCAAGTACTATTTTTAGCCATTGTTCTCCCCAATGGGGTTCTCCTCAGAGCGGCCTGGCTACTGGGGCTGTACTTTTATAAGCTTCTTCAAGGGATAATACACAGGTAGCCACATCTCATTTCTCCCCTTTTAAGTAGGTTAAATCTTCCACAGATCATTTGCTTGTTGCACGTCTAGTTATTCATAAATAAGAATAACTTGAATAAGAATAACTGACTGGAAGGAAGAGAAGAAAACCACATAACTGTGGTTGCTTTGAGAGAATGTATTATTTACCAAATGTTCTCTTGGGGAGAGCCTTGAATGTGTTTGAAAGAAGTGCTTTGTTAAGGTTTTGGAAAGCAAGTGAGATCCCGAGGGGGCTGGGTGAGAATAGAGAAAGAAGGGATTTGTGGGTTGGTTTGGGTTTGGAGAAGGGGGCAGTGGAGATGAACTGGAGAAGGGGGGGTGGAGAGAGAGAGAGAGCGAGAGAGAGAGAGAAAGAAAGAGGGAATAGCCAGCCAGGTGTCTGAAGGCCATGTATTCCAAGATGTGACCCTTTCACAAAGTCCCTCAGCTCCTTGGTGAAGTGCAGTTAAGTCACAAAATCTTGCCATGAGTAGATTCCTGTATGCACCGGTGAAGCCAGGTTGATACAGTGCAAACAGGTTGACTTACGCTGCCAGGCTGACAGCTGAGAAATAGGATGCAAACCACAGGAAGTCACAGAAACTGTGGAAAGGGCAAAATTAAAATCAGGAGTAGGACTTCCCCAGCTGGGGCCAAGTTTATGAGTGAGAAGTACTGTTCGAGGACAGTTTATTTACCTCAGCTGCGTAGCCATGGCTGATTGCACGACCCTCCTCCTGAGATCACACTGCCCCTGTTCTGCAGAAAGCCTTCTCCTCTACAACTTGTGTTCTCAGCGGTGGCTCTCTAAAATGCCTCTGCCTTTATCACCTGTGGTACATAATTTAGTGCTTAAAGTTAACGTCTTGTCTTAGTAAAAAGAAATGAAAAAACTCAAAGCCACAGTGGCCTTATGGAGTGTTATAGAAGAGACACAATGGGTCAGAAGGATGCGAACCAGTGGGAAGAGCAGAGAATTGTCTTTGGTGATAGTGGCAGAGGTAGAAAGGTGAATCTTCTGGTGACCAGAGTCCAGTGCAATTCAGTGCCCAAAGCTGGACATTGTTGCTTCGAGGTAGACACGAGTGGCTTGACTTTGAGCATTGTTCCAGCTAACCTTACCTGATAGGCTAGTTTCTCATCCCTCCCAGCATTTTTTAAACCACCCAATATCCCTTTAAAGGTGTGTGTTCTGCTTAGATCAGCCAGATTTAAGTTAAAACAACCAGGTATTGTTGCTTCCAAAGAAGAACACAGGGTATACAGCTGTCGTAAACACTGCTATGATAGAAGTCCCTGAATACACGCTCTTGGCACACATCTTTGACGAATCTCCTAGCATAAATTCCTAAACCTGGTTTTCAGGTTCTGGGTAAGAGGGAGAAGCACACCACCGCTCACTCCTATGGGATGCAACTTTAAAACCTCGACAGAGTGCATGGAATAGCTATTTGAGGACTTTGAAAAGTTGTTAGCAGGCAGATTGGAGAAGGCAACCAGGAACCAAAGTATAATACCACCAACCTGGCAGGGAGTTGACCTTTTTTTCCTTGTGGTATCTCCTAGTCTAACTTCATGCAGCCATAAACTCAGAGGTGAGCACTGTAGCACAAAGGAGCTCCAGGAGAATCCCTCAGTCCTTCTAGCTTGAGGAATTAAAAAGCGAATGCCTAACACACACACACACACACACTCACACACACACTCACTGATTTGGGGAGGGAGGGGGAGAGAGAGAGAGAGAGGTTTCCTAAATTTAATCTTCTCTTTTCTCTGTCCTCTCAAACCCCAGTCCCCAGGCAATCCTGTAGAGTCGGGGTCAGTGGGTGGGGCCTGCCTCTGTTGATACTTTGTGTCTTCCCAAACACAAACCCAGTCGTGGAAGTGTGTGGCAGATGGGATAACTGCATCCCATGCTTCTGGCCAGAAGGCTGAAAAGGGGAGAGCTAAGAAATCAGAAAGTACCAGGGAGATTGCCGAGAAGGGGGAGCTCAGGAAAAAAAAAAAAACCTTCTCCCTTACAACTCGTGTTCTCATGTGTGGCCCCTAAAATGCCTGGTAATGTTTGTGAAATGGTAATGTTTGTGAACAGTTGTCTACGAGCTCCAGGGCTCACTCCCGAGCTGTGCAGTGTGCATGATATCACAAGTAGCATATAAAAGATTCTGAGAGCTAAAGTAATGGTCAGATTGCCCCCACAGCCCTGGATGTCAGACTGAGTGGTACGCATCCACGACAGAGATGAAGGACATTGCGAAGGTGTCACAACTGAACTGACGTTGGAAAGAAACATAGCCTCTCGGTTGGAGCTTTCAATTTGAACCCACCCAGGTTCTTTGCCTGCCAAAACAAAACTATCAACATTCTCCATAGCATTTAAACAAGACCCATAGTTTAATAATATAATACTTAAAATGTCATGATCTAATCCAAATCATTCATATTCAAATTTTCATATGAAGAACCACAAAAATTTCAGCTTGCATGTGAAAGGACAATCCACAGATGCCAGTGCAATGATAATAGACAGAATTACCTAACAAAGACTTTGTCAGCTGTTATAAAAATGCTCAAACAAGCGTTCGTTAACACTTTTGAAACAAATGCTAAAAAATAGAAAGTCTCAGCAAAGAAATAAAGAATTAAATTTTAGAACTGAAAATTACAGTAACTTAAAAAAAAACCTCACTGAATGGACTCCATAGCAAACAGAGGAAAATAAACTTTGACATAGATCGAGAGAATTTATCCAATCTGAAAAACAGAAAAAAGATGGGAAAAAAAAAAGTGAACAGAGCCTCAGGCACCTGTGAGATAATAATAAGAGGCCAAAGTTAATGAAACCAAAGGTTTGTATTTTGAAAAGATTAGGAAAATTATAAACCTCTAGGAAGACTAAGCAGAGAAGAGAAAAGACACAAAATACCAATGTTAGTAATGAACAAAAAAGGAGATATCACTACAGCCTTCACAGGCTTTAAAAGAAATACTACAAATGACTCAGCTGTTGGAGTACTTAGATGAAATGGATCGCTTCCTCAAAGTACACAAATTATCAAACCTCACCTGAGATAAAATAGAGAACCTGCATTGTGCTGTAACTATTAAAGAAATTGAATGTGTAAGCTGTAATCCTTTCAAAAAGTAAGACCTCAGTCCCAGGTGGTTTCACAGGAAAATTCTACTAAATACCAATTTTGAACACTTTCTTCCAGAAAATAGAAGAAAAATTTCCCAACTCATTTTCTGAGTCCAGCATTATTACCCTGATACCAAAACCAGACACAGACAGTACAAAAACGACAAGTACATGCCAACTCAGTTATGTCCTTTTATAATAAACTGGTAATCTAGTAAGTGAAATGTTTCTCTGAGTTCTAGGAGCTGCACTAGCAAATTAATCAAACCCGAAGCTCAGGTAGTGTCAGACTTGAGCTGAATCATAGGATACCCAGCTGGTGTAGGAGAATTGCTTGGTGGTGTGGAAAAAACACACACATCAGAATTGGGTGCAGAATTGTAGAAGGGGCTCTCTTCAACCTGAAATAGGACACTGACAAGAAAAAACTGACAGCTTTACTGGTAAAAGACCGAATGATGTCCCCCTAATATCAGGAACAAGGCAAGGATGTCCACTCTCACCACCACTATTCAGCATCACAATGGAAGCTGTAGCTAGCACACTCCATTATCTTATGGAATTTGTACCTTTGGACAACCTTCCTACGGTTCTCTTCCTCTACTAACAACAAATCTGATCTTATTTCTATGAGTTTAATGGATTTTTTGTTTTGTCTTTGATTAACATATAAGTGAGATCATATGGTATTTGTCTTTTATGTATGACTTATTTCACTCAGCATAATGCCTTCAGGTTCCATCCATGTTGTTGCAAATGACAGGATTTCCGTCTTTTTGTGGCTGAATAATATTCCCTCTTGTCTGTCCAGAAAGTATCCATCCATGCACTATGAAAAAGAGACATTTATTGAAGAAGATACAAGATACAAGAAACATTGTACACAGGACAATGATGCCTCAGTCACCTTCCAAGTAGGCACCTTGGGACCTCACACAGTTCTACCAATCACCATCAGCTGCCCCATCGTATTTTCCTGAATTTCATTGATGGTCTGAAATCTCTTCCCTTTCAAAGGTGATTGTAGTTTGGGGAAAAGCCAGGAGTTGCAGGGCACCAAATCTGGGCTGTAGGGGGGTTGAGTCACCTAGGTGATTTGATGTTTTGCCAAAAAACTTTACAAGATGCGATGCGTGAGTGGGCACATTGTTGTGGTGAAGCTGTCAATCACCCATTGGCCATAGCCACAGCCTTCTGAATTATCCAAATAGTTTCTGCAAAGGAATGTTTAAGCTTAATGCAAAAATTAATGCAGATTCATTGCTCTACTCAATAATTTTTAATGCAATGGCCACATAGCACATGCTCACTCAAGGATGTCTATTGCCCCCACTGACTAGTACAGTGAAGTCATCACTGTTCACGCATGCTCATTCCAGTCCACTCTCCTTGGCTGCCAGGTTATATCAATGTTGCACAAACCATTCTCATGTTATTAATAATAGCTGGACTTTTTCTAGACAGACCTTGTATATATTACAACTTCTTTATTCATCCTTTGATGGACAATTAGGTTGCTTCTATATCTTGGCTATTATAAATAATGCTGATATGAATGTGAGGGTGTGGGTATTTTTTAAGTTAGTGTTTTTATTTCCTTTGGATATATTCACAGAAGTGAAATTGCTGGATCATGTGGTAGTTCTATTTTTAATTTTTTGAGGATCCTCTACACTGTTTTCCATAATGGGTATAATTCACAATCCCTCCAACAATGCACGAGGGTTCCTTTTTCTCCACATCCATGCCCACATTTGTTATTGCTTGTCTTTTTGATTACGGACATTCTAACAGGTGTTCAGTAATATCTTGTTGTGGTTTTAATTTGAATGTCCCTAATAACTGGTGATGTTAAGCTTCTTTTCATGTACCCATTGGCCATTTGTATATCTTCTTTGGAAAAATGTCTATTCAGGTCTTCTGCCCATTTTAAAAATTGGATTATTATTATTATTTTGCTATTGAGTTGTATGAGTTCTTTACATATTTTGAATATCAACCCTTTATCAGATATATGCTTTAAATATTGTTTCCCATTCCATTTGTCTTTTCACTTTGTTGATGATTTCTTTTGCGGGGCGGAAGCCTTTTAGTTTGACATAGTCTCACTTGCTTATTTTTGTTGCTACTGCTTGTGCTTTAGGTATGATTTGTGCTCTTCTAGGGGCATCCTTTCCCTGGCAAGTGGTGGGTGGGTGTGTAAATTCTCCAGCTCTCTCACCTATAATCATGAGCTATACTGTCCCTGGAACCACGTGAGCCATGGTTATCTTTCATGGGGCTTTATCAGATATCATACCCTTGCTTGCTGTCTTCTTGACCCCAACCCCCAACTCTATACACATACTAGTTTTTCCTGGTTGTTTTTCAGTAAATCTTAAGTCATTTTGACATGGATCCTCATTTCAGGGTCTTTTGTGGGAAATCCAACTTAAAACAGATAGATTCTTTTTCCTCTATTTGTGACATAGTTTGAAATGTATAATCCTACTGCACCCTCTTAGAAATTATATTATTTAGAATATTGGTTTGATTGCTCTCCCAGGAAGCCCACATGACTTGGCTTACATGCATAGATTTTTTGGCGGTGGTTGTTCATGAAACAGTGTAGGCAACGCCACAGTGTTGGGAACCAGGATTGTTCTACTGTTTTCCCTCCATTCCTCAGGTGGGGGGACATTCACATGGTCTCTGATAGCTTTCCAGCATGTCCACATGGGGATGGGGCAAGGGAGGCATGCCTCAGAAGTTGTACAGATCCCTTATGTTCATACCCCATTGGCTGCAACTTAGCTACACGGCCACTCTATGCAGACCCAGTTGACAAATAATGAGATCACTTGTGGGATAGTTGGCCTTCTAGCAAGTAGGTCCTTTTTAGAAGTCCAGAAGATTTACTTGAGGTTCACTATCTCCAAGTATAACATGTACCTTCTATACTGAAATCTCAAAACCTTGAAGTGGTTTTTTAAAGAAATATTTTATTATTTTTTAGAGAGAGAGAGGACGGGAGGAAGAAAGAGAGAAAAATATCTATTAGTTGCCTCCTACACACACTCTAACTGATCAGGCCCACAACCCAGGCATGTGCCCTGACAGGGAATTGAACAGATGACCTTTTGCTCTGCAGGATGATGCCCAACAAACTGAGCCATACCAGTCAAGGCCATAAGTGATTTTTTAAAAGGATGAGCTCCCAGGAGAAATAAGTGAAGGAGTGTGGAAAGAGTTGACAAAGAAGGAGCAGCAGCTTAGAAAAAGGCAATTTCAGGCAAAGTCACAGCTTTGACCTGATTCCATAGAGGCGCTGGGGGAAGGGGGGCAAATTATGTTTAAATTGGAGGCAAGGGAGCTGAGCTTCCATACTCTTGCACTGGCTCTGGGTTGGCTCAGGGGACAAACTCCCAGTGCCGGCAGACAAAGCTGCGCCCGTGGCCCCAACACAGTCTTTCCAAGACAGTTGTGTGTGCAGGCAGTGAGAGTCTCAAGGAGGGTCACAGAGAACCAGTGGAAGGGATCCGAGGGGATTGGGAAGAGCTCTGCTAAGGAAACAGTGTCTGTCACAGGTGAGGTTCACCAGTGAGCCCAGCAGCTGCTTTTATGGGTCTGCCTTGGAAGGGGTAGCCTCCCAGCATCATGGGGATGGGGCTCAAGCTTTGTGGCAGCTCCTGGATAGTTGTTCTGGTCCCAGATCAGGGTCTTCTCTCTGGGGCCCTTTCCTTACTTGGAAGAAGTGAATTGGGATGGATTTATGGAAACCAGAGCCCCACAGATGGCAGGGAATGGCTGACTTCATTCTCTACCTGCAGGGATGGAGCAAATGTCATGACATTGGGGCTCCCGACCCAGGCATATCCCATCAAAGGAAGCGGGTGGCTGGTGCATCTTAAGTGATTCTCCTATGTGGCTGTTTCTAGGTGTATCTTTTAAAATGAGTTGTGCTTAAATTAGCAGTGCTTTACTTTTAATATTCCTCCCTTGAAGCAGCTAGCACAGTTTCAATCAGGAGCCTGATTAATATGCAAAAAATGATTTGTTTTGATTTCAGTCTAGGGTTTCTTTTTTTTTTCCCTTCCCCAGGCAACTCCTTTATCAAATTCCTCTGCTTTCAAAGGATGAGTAGAAATGTATCTCCTTAAAGTCAGAGGGCACAGTTTCCTTGAAATTGGAGATAAGGAGGCCTCTGTGGGAACTGGTCTGAAATCTTAACAGTATAACTTTTCCAGTGGCAAAGACTCTCTTCATAATTTTCAGTCTACCTTCTGGTCTCATCAGCTCCCTGACTATGTCGTGCCAAGTCCTGTCCAGTGGAAGTCACAATCAGTATGGTTGTTCTATCAGAATATTTGTTTTGCCGAGATCATTATGTGACTTCAGGCAAGCTACTTAACATCTCCAAATCTGTTTTATTTTCCTCAAAATGAAGATAACACCTAGCCCTTGGGATTTCCCATAAGGTTAGTCTGTAATCTCTTATCCAAAACCCTTGATGTGCTTCAGAGTTCAAGATTTTTTTTTTTTTTAGTTTTATTTTTAGGAAGGTAATTCAACATAAATATCATGTTATTTAGCAACCCAGTAGATCTTGGGGAAGCACCCCATAATCAAACACATTAGTATGTCTGCAGCCAAACCCATGAATATTCACACCAAGTAGCATAAAGACTATAAATAGCCTCTCATCAGTCCAGGGCAGGTTTGTAACTGAGAGAGTTACAAATAAATCTTCCCGTTTTTCAGAGCTCTTTGGATTGGGAGGTTGGAGATGAGACTGTGGTCCTGTGATAAGACAATCTCTCTGTCCATCCACCCATTTCCCAAGTGGCTCCAGAAAGGACGGAAGACAGTGCAGTGATGTGTGTGGCAAGCCTGCCTCCCCGAACAGTTGTTCCCTCCGTACGTGTGAGGCGGGTGGGCTCTTGTGAATTTTCCTTTCTTCTTTGACATTTTTAACCCTGATCTGCTTCTCCCTGGGGTCTAATTTCAGGCAGAGCTCTACCCTTTTGACACAATTAAAAGACTCGCTTTTTAAAAGAAAGGTTCTGGAGAGGGAAAAACAATAATGCCAACACTTAATTGGTAGGCTCATTAAGCAATAAATCAAATTGTCTAAAAATTGGTAGAAAGTTCTAAGAAATTCTTCAGGTGGCAAGTTTCAGGAAGTTCAGAACTAAATATATACAACAAGAGCTTGTCAGTATACACCAGGAGCTAGAAGCCTGAGGCAACCCCCCCCAAATTACCACGGCCCCCCTCCTGCTCCTCACAACCTCAGCAGTTCATGCTTAACTGTGCTGTGACAATGTTTAATTTTTACTCACTATACCAAAATACATAATATGTAATATTTGTGATAATAAACCTAACAAAATAAATCTACAAAAATTTATTTTCACCATATATACTCCTGGAATTTTCTTGAGAAAATTTATCTTGGGTTAAACTTTCCTAAAGGGGTGTTAAATCATGGCCTTGATAACTTTTGGGGGGTGTTGCCTTCTTTCACTACATTTCTGTTTATCTCAGTAGAAAACATAACAGTTTGTATTTATGACGCAGTTACTGTCTGCTAGGAACTGTTGTTAGTACCTATATTTATACCTCACAATCCCTTATCCAAGTCCCTGGGTCTTGATGTGTTTGGGGGTTTAGAAAGCCAAAGTGGAGTAGACGTTAACTGTCTGTTATAGCCCAGAGTGGCTTGTAGCACCATCCTCAAATCACACACGGTAATATTTCTGCAGGAGATTGTCTAAAAATTCCTACTAACTGGCATGAAACTATGTAAACAACTGTGTAAGTTTTGCCACTAAATGATTTATGAGAACATTCCAGTTTTCAGAGCATTGGGGATTTTAGAACTGCATGCCTGGGATGGTAGGCTTGTGTTATCGCACTCAGTCCTCTCTGTGATGCCCTGGAATAGGAACTATTACTATCCCCCGTGTCGTGAAGAATTCACTTTACCCAAAGAGTGGTCTGGCTTTGCCTTGGCTTCTGGAAGCTGATCCCTAGCTCCCTGGAATGCCCCACCTGATAGGAGTGTCTTCATTTGTCTGGGTCTTTGGCCACCGGACAGTCTACCAATGTGATTTATGATGGGGGTTTGGGGCCATGCATGATCAGTTCTGACTTCTGGAGGAACCGGAGACTAAAGGTATTAGCTTGACTCTGTGTTGTGGCAAAGACTGAAGGTGAGCTACCTGGACAGGATGTGATCAAGCCCCAGTAAATACTCTGGACACCAAAGGCATGGGCGACCTCCCCTGATTGGCAACACTCTGTGTATATTGTCACACATTGTGGCTAAGAAAGGCAATCCCATCTAGGACAATCAGAAGCTCTGCATTTGGACCTCTCCTAAACTCTATCCTATGAGTCTCTTTTGGGGGCTAATTTTAACCTGTATCTTTTCCCTGTAGTGAAGTGAGAGTATAATTGCTTTCAGTGAGTTCTGTGAATCCTTCCAGTGAATTACTGAGCCTGAGAATGTTTTGTGGAATCCCCTCAACTTCTAATTGGTGCCAGAAGTGAGGAAAGTCTTTTGTGGAGGATTGTTCCCTCAAACCGTTCAGCTGGCTAAACTCATTGCGTCTCCATTTGCCAGATGACCAGTTGACCGAAAGCCAACTGACATAAATGGAGTGGCCAATTCAAACCCAGGCCATATAGCTTTAGAGCTAAATCTGTCCTTAACCTGTGCCACACTTGTATCAGGAAAGTGGCCAGGACCTGTGGTGCACGGAGAGGCAGGGCTCAGTGGGCAGGAGTGGTTCATGGACTGAATCCAGAACAGATGATGAACAAGGATTATATATTTTGTTGGTTTATAATCAGAGAGATTTTTTTGAGAGGATTTACTCAATTCTTTTTTTTTAAATTACTTTATTGTTGTTCAATTACAAGATTTTTTAACATGATAGGTACTGTGGTAGGGAGTTAAGTTCACTTGTGTGAAAACTAATCGGCTCTAAAATAGGATAACAATTCTTTTTGTTTACATCATGATTTGTATTTCTGTAAAATATTTTCGAATTCATAACTTCATTTCTTCCTTGTGCCATTCTAAAATGGGCAGGCAGCAGAGCTGAAAATGCATAGATATTGGAGGCTGGTGGATATTGAGCCATTTGCTGGCTGAGTGATGTGTGCTGCTCAGCTTCTCTGAGCCTCAGCTGTGTTTGCTTCAGAATGGAGATACTGTTGGTAGCTCTCTTGGAGGGATGGGAGTGGAATAAGAATGTCTGAAAGCCAACTGACATCACATGTATCCATTTCATGATGACTTCATTATTTCAGAGAAGAGTGAGTGTTAGGTGGATTCCCAAGTTTACACTTACAGAAGGCAGAACCCAGATTTTGCTCCATAACTTACAAAAAATAAGGATAAGAAGGGCCTTAAAGATCATCTGGGTGTAAAATTCTCAAACTTCAAGCTTTACAGAAAATCCTGGAACACCCTGAAGTGGGAGTCAGATAAGAGTGGGGTTACTCTAATTCAGGTGGACCCAGCCTTCTCTCCCCTCCCAAACTATTCCTTAAGAGTCTGTGGTGCCCTAGGGTTACTTGGAGCACTGCTGAAAGAGTCTCTGGTCTAGTCCTACCTCTGCTTTACAACTGAGGATGAAGAGGCTAAGAGAGGTCATGTTCCTTGCCCAAGGTCACACAGTTGGTCTCTTACTGGTGTGACTTAAGCCTTGTTGACAGAATCCAAGTGTAGTGCCCTCTCTACGTGACCATCTCCATGGGGCCAAGACATCTGACCCCACACGAGACAGTGCCATCTGATGGCACTAAAGTGCACATTGCTCTCCACCCCAGGGATCATCTGTGGGTCCTTTGTCTCATTCATATTCTCCCACACTCACTTTGCAGGCTGCACTGTGATGGCTGAAAGTGTGGATGTGCATTTTTAGTTAATCTTGACAATTGTGTTCCTGTCAGGCTTTGCCATTGTAAGGCATTTGCAGGAGGCTGGAAAGCAGACAGGGCAGAAGCTATGGGTGCTGCTCCTGGCTCTGAACTGTGAACAGCTGACGGTGACTTTGCAGATTTTAACAGCATCCGTATTCTTAGGATCAGCACCCATGCAGACTATTTTGTGTGGTGTGGCAGTCTCCTTGTTTCCTCCCCCTGCCCCCCCCTGCAACACCGTGACATTTAAAGAAGTCCTTTGAAAGTACCAGATGCTTCTGCTGGGTAAGGAGACCCAAGGGAATGTTCAGCACATTTAATGGTTACCCAATCAGGGAGGGAGCACCTAGGTATAACATATTTTGTTCCTGTATCACATCTCCTTGGCCTAGTTCTGATTTTCAGCACCATAGTGGTGGACAGCTCCAAACCAACTGTTACAGTCTGCAAGATTTGTGTCATTTCAGGTGCTTCCAGAGGCAGAAGCTAATGCTGAATTAGATGAGCAAGAGGTTAATAAGGGGAAACTCCTGTGAGGGGTAAAGGGAAGGAAGGAAAAGTAGGCAGGGAAAGCTTCAGACCACAGTGTAGTTCTGAGACAGTCTTGGCCAGGAGCAGGAATTGCCTTTTAGAGGAGCCCCTCCCTGGGCAGGATGGTCCAGTGCCCCTGTTGAGCTCTCATTGGCTGGGGGCAACCTGGTAAAGTGTGGCCTTCGGGCAAGTGCTGTGACAGATCTGAGGGTGCAGCAGCAGGTTCTGTTGGAGGGGATCTGAGCATGGACCCTCCCTGGCTGCCACGAGTGGGCCCCACGGTTGCTCTCTGCTTTCCTGCCTTGGAGCTTTCTCCAGGCTGATGAAGCCCATTGGGCTGTCACACACTCAACCCAGAAGTGCAAGGGAGCTGTGCAAGGAAGTGCCTCTGGGAGACGAGCATCTATGGATGAGTGTGCAGCTTCTCACTGGAGTCAGCTTGTATATGTTTCCTCAGAAGCAGCAGGGCTGAGACCAGTTGCCCACAGTAGTAACCTGCTCATTAACGCACCCTGGATTGTCATTTTCTCCATTCCCCACTACCCACCTCCTGCTTCATGAGATCACTCGCTCTACTAGTGAGCTGCCCTCCCATAGACCTTCTTTCATATCTCCTTTTGGGGTAGCTCAGAAGAACACTCCTGGGGGTCAGTGGCAGTGCTGAGAGTGAGAGCACCCTGTGAGGGGTGACATTCCAGGGTGCAGAGCTGGGGTTCCTCGAGGTCACACTTGCACAGTGCCAGACTTATTTTTTCTGAGGAAGGATGGGTTGCTCAACACACTCTATTTTAAAGTGCCTCATCTTTTAAAGTTATAAGGTGTCTTTCACACACTTCCCCAGGTCTCTGGTCACTTGGTATGCATTTAGTGTGTTGCCCTCACTTACTGACAGTGTTTCTGACCTGTAAGACCCATGCTGTTGCTCCTTGGTAACCACCAAACCTGCAGGATCTGCCACCTGCCCCCAGAGCCTGTTGTATAAGGCTCATCAAGTGGGAGATCCCTGCTCCATTTTCTATATATGGCGAACAGTGAGATCTCCCGAGCTTTTCTTTCTGTATTTGTGTTCTGTAAAAGCAATGCACTCCAGCCCCAAGTGGAATTATATATCAGTGTTTTTCTACCAGTTGTCTTCCCTTAGAGATCACTTTTCCCCTTCCTTCTTCTTGAGAATCTTCCTGAATCTTTATCTTGAGGGTTGCTACTTTAGAAATACATTGTTGAGAGTGGGTTTTCTCCCCTTTGTTCCCTCCCTCCTTTCCTTCCCTTAGTCTCACCACTGATAGGAGGCGGTCTTTGATGAGACAGAGCAAAGACAGAATTCTGTGAACCTAAGAATCTGGAGCTCTCTCTGCTGGTACTCTCACCCCTTGCCCTTCCACCCTGTGGTCAGACTTCCATACGTCTGCGTGTTGTCACCTGAGGACTTATTCTGGCAGCAGAAGGCAGTTTTCCTAACCATGCGCAGGCCTGAAGCTCTAAGGAATTACCAGCTCCTGGGAAGAGGCTTTGACTGAGGACCACCCAGGTCTGGAAGGTGTCTGTTCCCCACTAGCCCCCAGAGCTTAGTGGGTGGCATTAAGCTCCAGTGGCTCTCATAAGTCACTAGCTTGATAAGGCACTCTTTCCTGTCCCACTTTTCCATTCTCCTAACAATGTTTCCCAGGGTCATTTCCCAAGCAAAATTTCTTGCACTCAAATTCTTATCCTGGGATCTGCTTCTGACAGAACCCAACGTAAGACATAACTTATCCAAGCTCTGCTCTGAAGGGAGATTAGTAGTCAATGGGAACATTTTCTTTGAACGCTACACAGAACCAGAGCTTCCTCCAACAAAGCCATGCTGCCTCTCCAGGCAGAGCAGGAGCCTGGGCAGGCAGGAGGAGAAGGGGCTTGGGAAAGCAAGGGTGGGAGGAAGGGAGCTGGTGGAAACACACGGTGCTCCCGGACACCCATGTGATGGGAACTGATGGAGACACGGTGGAGAAGTGGACTGATGTGCTCAAACCTAATCATGCAGTGATCTCTTCCTGGAAATGGGCTGGACCTTACCTTCCTTTGGGACCAAGCAGTTTCAGAGAGAGGTTATCTTCCAGGTCTGTGTGGGTCTATGGCTCCCTCCATACCTGTGATGGAGTTGGTGAGGATGGGAACATATTAGATATCTCTCTTTAACTGGAATTGCAGGGCTTCCTGTCTCCAGGCCCTTCCCTTCTTATTGGTTAAATCTGCAACATAGGCTAAGACAAATGTCCAGAACAGGAGGCTTCCTCCTGTCCCCACTCTCGTGTGACCCAGTGCGAAATCGCAGGCTTTTGCTTAGGTCCTGTTGGGAGCTGCCGGACTGGTGTCTCTGGATGATGGTGCAGGGCTGGCTCAGGCTTCCAGCTGATGACTGCATCACTGTGGTCTGTCTAGTAAATCTTCTTGAAGAAATTATTTTATCATTAGCTATTTAGATGTTGGTATTCTTAATTTTTGTGAATCTCGATCCAAATGGAGGTGATTGTGTATGAAATCCTGGGGGGCATGACAACGGAGCAGTTCTGAGCAGAGTTAACCATGGCTATTGGACCGAGGTGGAGATGTTCCCTTTCAGATGTCAGGAACCCCCCAAGGACTTCTATTTGCATAACACCTACCTGCCCTGTGGATGCCAAACCCCTGCAAGGGGCAGCCTGTGTGTTTCTTTTGTTACTATTTGATGTAATAAATGTTCTCTTTAGGGGGTATGCATTATAGCTAGCTCAGAGTCCTGGAATAGCTATAAATAATCATGGATTATAAAAAATCACATTCATGCACTAGAACAGAATAGAAATGAACAAACTTGTTCATTTGTGGGCTTTCAATCCTCAAGGTACACGATTCTTTGTGAAGCATCAGATTTTCAAGCTGTTGGTGGCCTTTGACAGGCAAAGCAGCAGCATTCTCTGTTGCACTGGAGTATCTCTGGCCGCTTAGGGCAGAGGTGGGCACAGGGGTGTTCTAGGGACACCTCTCTTAGGGAAACGCTGATTTAAAGAAACACAGTGAGAATCCAAAGACAATCCTAATTGGAATGACCAGCATCCCAGCTTGAAAAAGAATCTCAGAGCCTAAAATCAGCCTCCTTCCCCATGACTCTCATCTACACTAAAGTGTGAGGTTCTGCTTGAAATAGGACGGGGTGCTGTGGGTGGAGGAGGCAAGCCACTTTAATTTTCTAATTCAAATATTCTGTCACATGTGTCTGACTTTTTTTTTTCTTTCTGAAAATGCACACAGAGGCCTGTGGAATTAAAGGGCACAAAAGCTAACAGATCAAACAAAGTTGGGGGTTCCTATTAGAGGTCAGGAAATGTTGGCAGGTGTGTGGCCCCATTCTATTTCTCTGAGATAGGGACACATATTGGAGAGAATTCAAAACACATACGAAAGTTTCAGCTGAAACAAGATATTTAAAGGAAGCGCTAAGCCTGGTGGAAGGGTGCATGGGGAGGGATGACCAGTTACCCCCGGGACAACCAGGGCACGTCCTCCCTCTGGTCCTTGATTTGATCTGAGGTCCCTACTGCAGTGGGACACAGCAGTCACACCTCAGCACAAATCTGTTTATTTCTGGTGGCTGACATGGGTTCGAATGATTGAACACCGGGCTCTCCGGAGCGGGTGCGGGTCTCTTTTAGGGCAACAAGAAGGCAGCTTGGGCATGAAGGGTGAACAGAAGAAGGTGCCAACTGCTTGATTTGATGATCTGAGGCTTTACCTGCTCCACGCAATCTTTTTACAGGCTACAGGGGAGTTTAATTAGGAAAAAAAAGTGATCTGGAAGGTAGAGTTCTTCCCAGTGATCAATGTGAAGATCAAGAATTTGTTGGACGATCATTCACGGCCAAAATAAATCCCAGATTAGAAGCTTCCCAGCTCAGGGAATGTAGAGCCCCCAAATATACAAAACAATCCCACAGCCAAACCCTACTCCACCCCCAGGTATGTGTCATCTATGACAGGAGAGTTAGATGTTATTGAAGTGTGCACTGTGCTGAGGGCTTGGCGTGCATTCTCACGCAGCCTTCCTGGCCCATACGAGGGGTGTCCTCTCCAAAGCAGGCCCTGAGAAAAAGACCCAGGTGGCTGATTTGGGAAGTGACTTCAAGAAGCACGGTGACAAAGAGGGAAAGTGAGAGAGAGAAGGGAGGACAAGCAGTACCGGGAGCATGACTGATGGTGCAGGTTACACAGCAGGCACCCGGAGCTCTGGCTGATGGGTGCCACTTTGGTCTTTCAGAGTGGACTCCTCAGAATCATCTCTCCCTGGGGCAAGGAAGCTGGGGTGTCTCTCCACCAACTCCCAGCCTCAGTGGTTGAGGCTGGTTTTGGAGTGTTGACTCTTGGGCACTTGTGACCTGCCCCACACGTGCAGTTGAGCTTGCAGGATGTGGCCCAAGGAAGCTATGGACTTTGTGAAACTGTCCCTAGGTAGCTTCCTGAGGAAGCCAAGTGGCTATGAGTGAGACCCCAATAGCACCTGCTACAGGTACACATCACTTCCATTCAAAACATGGGAAAACAGAGTCTTTCAGGAGCTCCCCAATTCAAACAGCTCAGATCTGTTGGTCTAAGCAGGACAGATGTCTGACCCAGGACAGATGTCTTGGCTTCCTCAAAATGTATTAGCACCTTCTTGACCGTACTTTCATTCCTCCCTTCTCCAGGTCTCCAAACATTGATAGTCCGGAGGGGTTTTTACAGCTGCCAAACCACCCCTCCGATGGGGTGGGGTGAAGAGGCAGTAACACGAGCGGGCAAAGATCTGAGACTGGCAGACAAGCAGCCAGTCCTAATACCCTCCAACCTTGTCATCACCCACAAGCCAGAGCTGGCCCTTCCCTGTTTCCACACACCCCTCCAGCTGCTCTTCTGTCAAGGTCTTCTGGGCAAGGCAATCCCTGCTGATCACTTGCGTATCACGATGTCTAAAGGTGAACATTCAGGAGCCAGCCCGGTCTGGGGTCATGTCACAGCTCCATGGCATACCTGCTGCTTGTGCAGGTTGCCTGCCCTCAGTGATGGGAAGGCCGGAGTCTCTCATTTGCAGACTTTGCATGACAAGGACCCCTTGAAGAATCATTGTGAGGACCAGATGACTCAGGTATTACATGTATTATGTTCAGTAATGTGAGCCATTGTCATAATGACTGTTTTTGAATTACCTGGGGGAGAGGAAATGTGCAGTGTGATCTGTCCAGTTGGGGCTCTTCGAGGGTGGTTCATGCACCCCAATAATGTTAACACTTATTAATTACTGATCATGCTGAACTAGCACAGCCACATGACTGTCCAAGCCCCCTGCAGGTCTGGTGGGGACAGTCAGCAGTCCTCTGAGGACCTTAGGTGTTAACATTACCAGCCCTGGGTTCCATGCTAATTGGGAAGTAAAGAAACCATTGAAGGTGTGCACACACTGAAATTGCACCCAGGGCGGGGAGGGCATGGGAGATGGGGGCTGTTATAGATCGTGCTCTCCCTCTCGTTCTTAAAAGCCAACTTCTTTTCCATGTTTCCTTTTGCTGCTCTTTGGGGTGCTCTCGAGGTGTGTTGGTCTGGCCCAGCCCTCCCTCACCCCTGGTTCCTTTGCTGCAGGGCCAGGGATGAGGCCAGTTTCAAGGCCCCATAATTTCCCTGCATCCTGAGCATCCTGTGGAGCGCTGAGCAGGACTGGGAGCGGGTCCTCCCGCGGGCTTCACCAGCCTGCGCCTGGGGCCAACTTCCTAGCACCCACCTTAGTCACTCCAGAGGAATCTGCTGGATTTCTAGGGGCAGCTAAGCTTGCAAGGCCACGAGGGGCAGAAATCACAGCCCTCTCCACAGGCCTTTAAATCTTTCCATTGATTGCAAAGAGAAGGAGCTGGAAGACTGGAGCAGGAGCTCAGACACAGGGCTGGTGTGGCCTTCTAGTTCCCAGGAGCTGTCCTTGCTGTTTGATCTCAGGGCTGCACTGCATGCTCACGGGCCTCTCTCGCTCCCTTCCCAAGGGTATATTCTGTGTGACTTAGAATAAGTATTGGGTCATGTGGATGTTACTATGGCAACTGGTGTTTTAAATAAAAATAGGCCTACACCCCCGGTAGCCTGTCAGTGTGAAATGTGCCTACAGGCAGTGAAAGGCTGTTGGCACCTGCATCCCTTCCGTTCCCAGCAGCAGTCTCCTGGCACCCCCAGGCCCACAGGGCAGAACCTGCAGCTCTGCACACAGGGTGGGGCTCCTCCCTGTTTAGGGGAGCAGACGGGAAGCTGGCACAGGCAGGTTTCCCCAGCTGGCCAGGGGGCCCTGCCTGGCCCTTCCTTCGCCCTGTAGAGGGGTGCTGCTATTCTCCAAGTCTTTCTGGAGAGAAACTTCACCTGACTCAAGATGGGCTTTGTCTTGAAGTCTGCTTCTGGGGGAACACAGTGAGTCAAGGACTTAGGTGCAAGTAATTTATTTGGGAGTGATTCAAGGAAGTGCCAGTACAGTAGGGAAGAGAGGCAGGGAAGGGAAGGTAGCTAGTTTAGGTGTATTTTCAAAAGCAACGCTGTGGACAAGGGGAGCTCTGGAAGACCATATTATCCCTCCAAGGGGCAAGGAAGCTGGTGGATTTATCTAGCAAATCTCCCTCTGTCTTTGGGTGAGGGCTCCTCCCTGAGGCATTAACTCCCTACACTCCCAGCTTGTGAGTAATCAGAAAACAAACCAACCCTACAACAGTCTTAGGCAGAGAGTGGCAGGTGTTGGCAGGCAGCAGCCTTCAGCATTTGAAGGTGAATGCCTACCTAGAGGACGTGGGCAGGGTACCACATCACCTGCTGTGGGCCTCCAGGTCAACCTGTCAGCCTTCTCTACATGTTAATGAACTTCCCCAACTATCAAAAGTACTTTACAGTTCGAATAAGGAGCTTAATCTGAAAAGTTAAAGGAACGTGAAATAGCCTTTAAAGATGTTGAAAAGTTGCCAAAATTCCAAAGCCTGATAATGAAATTGGTACTATTAAGGCCCACTGTTCTCCCTCACAGTGGAAAGTGGAGGCAGGTTGGGTGAGGGAGGGGTGGAGGACAGGAGGCTGTTTACTACCCCCAAACCAATGTTTCTGAGGATGTCCTTGAATAATAGCTCATACTTTAGGAGATAAAAACATTAAGATGAAGCATTATGATATTGAACCCAAGAAACTCAAATGGAACACTTAAGGGAGGAACGCGTGGTGGCTTGGGCAGGGGCAAACAGGCGGAAATGCACTGGAGATACATCACTTTGAGCTCCTGGAACAAACTGGGGGAGGACGGGCGTTTTCCCGTCCGGCGGACCCATTTGCTTCTAATGACAGGCAGTTCGGACTCACTTGCTTTGGGTCCGGAGACAGTGGTTCTGCCCACCAGTGGAAGATGAGCTGCCTCCCAAAGTGCCCTGCCGCCTCCGGGGCCAGAATTTTTCTTCCTGGAATGTGAGCCCTGAGTGGGCTGGTTTGAGGACTAAAATTTGGATTATTGATGGGAACAGGGGTGCCCTGAACAGAGCAGAACAGACAACACAGCTCACTGCTTCCGGGAGGCTGGGAGCTATTGGGTCCCTGTCCTCTAGAAGCCTGGTTCTTCAGCTTTTCATTCAATTCTCTGAGTATGCCATAGCATGCCGGTAAACTCTGGTTCCTTTTCCTACACGTTCACTGGTCTCTATTTCTGTTGCTTGCAATGGGAGAGCCCCAGCCGATCCCTGTTCCTCAGGAGGGATCCCACTGGGACTAAAAGCCTGGAGACTCTCAAATGAAGCCATATGGAAACCTCTCTCGGTTGCTGCCATTTCACACAGAAATAAGAAAAAAGGAAGAGATGTTTTAGCATCATCTTTTCAGAGGACCCCAGTGAGAGCGAAGTGGGAGTGAAAAGAGGTCTGTTTTGGGGGCAGGGGAGGGCAACTGGAGGACTGGGATGCCCGTGAAAGGTAGAAAGGGGAGCATGCAGGGCCGGACGGGAGCCCCAGGCAGCTACATGGGTGTGAGGAAGTCTCAGGGGACCTGGGGGGAGTTCCTCCGTGGGGGCTGCCTGCAAGGAGTGTAGCCTCTGCTCTAAAGCTCGGGCACAGAGGAGCTCCACTCTTGCCCCAGGCAGACAGGGCGGGCCGCCCTCTGCAGAGCACTTCGGCCAGGCACTTTCTCCATTCCATCTTGCTCAGCCTCTCACCAGTCCTGTGAGGTCAGTGCTTTTCCATTGAAATGGAGACAAAATGGAGACCTGGCAAGTTATTCACCCCAAGACTGCTCTGCTAGTAAGTGGTAGAGCTGGGATTTGATTCTGGGTCTGGCTGGACCATTCCTGCTCTGATGATGTCCTGTGACAGCGGCCACTACTTCAGCCACCGTCACCCATGTGATAAGGCCTCGGGCTCTGCAGCTTCAGTGGCTACTCACTGCCCCCAGAGCGCATTTTCTGTCTGGGTGGTGTGTATGCATCTGCCCCCAGGTCTGGTCTGTCTTGAGTTCAGAGCACAGCTCTCCCCTGTGCCCTCAAGGACAGCTGCTGGGACAAGTAGTTTATCTGAGAGGAGATCCCAGGAAGCAGGAGTTGGGGGGGAGGAGTCAGTGAGGGGAGAAGTGTGAACCAGTCAAGGGGCATCAGGGAAGTGAGCAAGGCGGGCTTCAACCTGCTGGGGACCATCGGAGGAGCCGTGCAGAAAATTGGGACAGTTTTGACTTCCATTCCTCCTTGGTGGAAGGCAGCCCCAGGGGCAGTGGCTTCCCAGAACTTCTGGGCAGATGTGCACAGAGGCTGAGCTGCAGAAAGAGTGTCAGGTGCAGAGCTTGAGAGGAGATGCAGTCAGCATGCAGGGAACTGTCCATCAGGGCTGCGGGGAGCCAGAGGCGGCCTGGATGACGGGTGTCCACAGCATCTGCCACCCCAAACATTCAAGGCTATGGGAAGGACCTGCCTCGAGTTCAGAGTACTGGATGCTTGCAGCTCAGGATGCAGGAGCAGCAGCCCTGGCCCCCATACCTGCTAGGGCATCACAGTGGTCAGGTCAGGCTGTGACAAAATACACAGACTGGGTGGCAGGAACAACGCAATTTATGTTCTTATGGTTCTGGAGGCTGAAGTCTAAGATCAAGGGGGTGTCAGGTGTTGTTTCCTCTGAGACCTTTTTCTTTAGTTCGCAGATGGCTGCCTTCTCGCCGTGTCCTCTCATGGTCTTTCATTTGTGTGTGTGCCTCCCTGGTCTCTCCTCCTCCTCTTATAAGGACATCAGTCCTTTCAGATTAGGGCCCCACCCTTATGACCTCATTTAACCCAGTTACCTCTTTCAAGTTCCTATCTCCAAATATAGTCACAGTCTAAGGCACTGGAGGTAAGAGCTTCAACATAATGAATTTTAGGGAGGACACAATTCAGTTCCTAAACAGGCATGCATGGCTGGCAAGAGGACCTGGATTTGAGTTCTATTTCCTCATTTTACTGGTCCCACAGACAGAACAGTGAGAAGCTTAGGGTCCCACAGGTTGAGTGGCAATGCAGTGCCGAATCAGAAGCGAATCTCTCTGCTCCCTGGGCCGCCCACCCTCCACGGCGTTCTGGATAGCATGTCCCGAAGGTCTCCCGGGCTTGGCCCTAGCTTCTTGAAACCCCCTGGCACCATTCCTGCCTCCCAAGGCCCCCCACACTCTCCTGTTTTCTGGGGCTTCTCTCTACTCTATTGGCACTCCAGGAGGGGGCCTGGCCTGCGGTCCAGAGGCCTGGGTTCCAAGGCTGGCCCAGCGGTGTGTCCTTGTACAAAGGCTTCCTTCTGTCCCCTCCTACGGGAAACAAGGGGCTGGGCTGAGCTCCCATTCTTGTTCTGCAGTCTATATATGTTTTTTCAGTGCTGCTGAAAATTTTGGCGGGAAATGGGCACTGTACCGGCTGGAAGGATTGTACATGGGCACAGTCCATCTGGGAAGGCGACGTGGTAGGATATTTCTGAAGCTCTAAAGAGTGTGCATATCCAAGATCGTTTCCTTAAGATACACTCTGAGAAGGCAAATGGCTGGGCCAACGTCTTAGCTACGAGGAGGCACTGGTGTTAGGTCCTCACGTTCTACTCTAATAAACATCAGAATGCCAACACAAATAAACCATAAACACATCATGGTACCTTATTCAATGGAACACACAGACATAAAATGTGATTCTGTAAAGAACATTTAATGATTTGGAATGATTTTTTACCATATCAAGTGAAAAGGCTAATTACACAGCAACCCACAGTGTGGTTTCATTCATGCTAAAAATACAAAGGCCTGGAAGGATAATAAATTGGGAGTGAACAGCGGTGATGTCTCTGGAAAATTTTAAATCCTTGTTTTCTAAGGAACAATGTATATTTATTGCTTTTGTAATACCAAAACCCCACAAAACAGTTATATTAAACAATAACTTACATAGTTTTGACAGATACTGCTGGCTGGCTAGTTCTATAGCTATTACTGACCCGCTCCTCCCTTGCTGCTTCAGCTTTCCACTCTCTGGTTGAATCCTCACCTTTCTAGCTTTTCTGACTGCCAGGGTGGAGCTTTGGCCCGTGAGAAGCAAGTGGAAGTCTGTTGGGCAGAGGTGGAGGGTCTTGGGAAAGCTATGTCTCCTGATAAAAAGAGAATCTTACTGGCCTCCTTTACTTCCTCCTGAAATGTGGAGGTGATGGCTTGAGCAGCAGTAGCCCTCTTGTGACCATGAGGTCAGAAGGGTGGTAGAACAGAAAGGTAAAGCCTGGATTTTTTATGGCACTCTTGAATCATTGCATCCATCCTGGAATCCCCATTGCCAGGCTTCTTGTTATGGATACTTCAGCTATAACAATTACTGAATTTGGGTTAGACTAGTTTTCAATGCTTTTGGCTGCAAGTAACAGAGTGTAGATCTCTCCTCTAGATCCCAGATCATTCTTACTACTCCACACTGACCTTGGAGATAGAAATAGGGGCACTTTCACCAAAACACTCTCTTCCTAACTGGTGATGCTGACTATTTGGTGTTAGTCTCTGAATTTGTTTGGTGGCTCTGAGGAGAGGGGCACTGGGTCTTGCAGGATAGGGAACATTAAGCATCCCTATGTGCCAGAACAGAGTAGGGCACTGAATGAGACAGCAAGTCAGCTCTCCCTTGAAACAACTGCTGCATGCCAGACATTGTGCCAGGTACTGGGCTGGCCAAAGAGCAAAAGGGACCCTGACCCTGTGCTTCTGAAGCTTACTGCTAGAGGGAGATTTAGGATGCCGCAAAGTCACAGTTAGTTCTTTGCCTAGTTAAGAGTGTGCAGTGCTTTGAAGTACAGGGTGCTATGCAAGTAATGAGGAGCCTGACCTGGTCTGGACCTCAGGAATGGCAGCCTAGAAGCTCTTTTCTGTGACCTTAACTTCAGCAACATGCCCCCCAAATTCCTGGGCTTACCTGTGACAGCCTCTGGTCACAATGCCCCATGGAAGGCATTCTCCCCTTTGGCAAAAGCACTCACCTGGGGGCTTTATTGTTCTTATCAGTGATATGAGGAGACTGGACTCAAACTCTTAGCTCCCAGAGCTTAAATGACATGTGAACGCAGCTGAGAGGAAACCACCCACAGGAAGAATGGGGATGCGGGCTGGGGTGGCAAAGCTGTTAGGAAAGGAGACGTTTACTGCCCAGCCTTGGCAAAGATGGGTCTCTCATGCGATCATTCAACAAACGTGCACTGAACACCTACTGTGCACCAAACTTTTCTGGGAACTGGGGACAGATCAGTGATCAAAGCGACAATACTCCCTACCCTGGGAGGTCATGTTCTGATGGGAGGAGACCAGGTCCCAAGTCCATTCCGGGGCAATCTGAAGGTAGTGTGTGCTGTGAAGACAAGGCAGGGGCGGGAGAGCGGAAGGAGGGTTGTGCTGTGGACCGTGGCACACAGGGAGGTCGAGGTAGCTCTCATCGAGGGGAGGGCAGGAGTTGAGCTGACCCCCCACGGAAGAGAAGCCTCTGCAGGGGACAGAGTATGTGAGGGCAGTGAGGGCAGCTGGTGAGGAGCAGCAGGAAGGTGGAGTGTGGCCGGGGGCAGGGGGGAGGGCAGGGTCGGGCCCCATGGGGCCACGGACAGTAGAGGTCAGAGGTCAGAGCCCTATAGTCCGACTTGTGTTCCAAAGGGTTGCAGGTCAGCCCATTTTTTTTTAAAGATTTTATTTATTTAAAGATTATTTATTTTCAGAGAGAGGAGAGAGAAAGAGCAATGTATGGTTGCCTCTCACATGGCCCTCACTGGGGGCCTGGCCCACAACCCAGGCATGTGCCCCGACTGGGAATTGAACTGGGACCCTCTGGTTCCCAGCCCGCGCTCAATCCACTGAGCTACACCAGCCGGGCCCCTTGCCTATCACATTTAATGGGAGTCAAAAGCAGGGGGTCCATGGTCGGGAGGCCTGGTGAGCCACATGGTGAGCTGCATTGATGGATGTGGTCTCAGACCCCCGTGCCTGCTGAGGAAGCATTTATTTCCTTTCAACTTGTTCTGATGTATCTTTAAATGTGTATGGCTTTTGTAATCACACACAAAATATATTCAAATAATTAGAGTGGTTATTGCTGGGACAGGATAATAAGGGACCTTCACATTCTATCCTATACGTCTGTAATCCTTTTGACTTTGGAACGGTTTGGTCCTTGAACAGTGTATTTTTGTTGTTGTTGCTGCTGTCATTGTTTTGTGCCTCTAAACACTGCAGGGATCACTCTAGGAAGCGTAGCAGAAGAAACAGCACAGGCCAAGGTCGGAGAGAACTGAGCCTTGCAGTCGTGAAGTCAATCACACACACACACACCCTCTTCCATTGAGTCAGGCCCCAAGGGGACAACCTTGGAGGTTCACACCAGGAGGGAAGGACAGTGTTTCCAGCTGAACGCAGGTGTCAGTCACACCAGTGTGGCCTGCTGGTGGGTGACGGGAACAGCTGCCCCGGAAGGAGGGAGGATGAGGCCCCTCAGAGGTTAGAAGCACACATCTTTGGATCCTGGCAGCCTACTCTCTGGCTAGGCGACCTTGAGCAAGTTTTGTGACCTTTCTGAGCCTGTACCTCACCTGAAAGTGGGAATGGCAATATTGCTTCCCTTCTCAGGGCTGCTGCACCTAAATGAGATGGCCTGGGCCAAGTGCTGGGCACTCGGTAAATACCAGCAGGAAAGTGGGGTCATTGTCTTCATTCTGGAGCACAAAGGCCTCTGGCTCTGGAAATGACGGGCTAGGCTGTGTGGCCTAAGGCAGGTTACTTGACCTCTCTGAGCCTTGGCTTCAACTATAAATGGAGTTGCAGTGGGGCAAGGCTAGGGGTAGGCATTGCCATAGCAAGTCACGGTATCCTTCATAGCCATGACAGCAGCTCTCCCACCTCAGTGGCCTCCACTTTGATTCCATTTACCCGAGACCGTACCAGACAGCTGGAAGGTGCCTGGCCATGGGCTCTCCTATGCACGGACCTGCTCATGTTCCCCCCACCCCATTTTTTCTTCTACTTTAGTAGTTCTCAAGTCTGAGGCACTTCAGAATCTCCTGGAGGATTTGTTAGCACACAGGTTCCTGGTCTCACCCCAGAGATTCTGGTTCAGAGTCGGGGGTGACCCGGAGGGTTTGCATCTCTAACAAGCTCCCAGGTGATGCTGATGGTCCAGGACCGCACTCTGAGAAACACTGCTCTATTTGACATTAAATATAACTCAGGAAGCTTCCTTTCCAAACCCAGCTTTCCCTAGAAGCGCTGACTGGGTCAGTGAAGGTGACCAGTTTGAGAGAACGAGGCGGAAGGTGTGTGTCTGACAAGCTCCCCACAGTTCCCCGCCTTCTGGTGGCCTGCACTGGGGCCTCTTGAGAGAATCTCGTGATTTGGAGTGTGGCTGGCTGCAAATGTGGGACCCCACGGTAGTTGTAATATTGATACAAGATTCTGAACATGGAGCTTCAGAATCTTCACTCAACCTAGGTTTCAGAGAAGGGGTGGTGGCAGACACTCGAGTTTTCCTCTGGCCAGGTGGCATCAAGTCTACCTAAGAGGAGGGTCTGGAATGTCCCGGAGGAGAGCAGGCTGCTCCTGGTAAAGCAGGATGCACTTGGAAAAGCGGCCACACTGTGGGCAGGGGTGGGTGGACCCAAGTGGAGCTGTGGCTTAGAGCTGGGAGGCAGGCCCAGGCTGGCTCGGCAGCAAGCAGTTCTGGAGGTGGGGGTGGGGCACACGTTTGCCTTTGCAGCCTCCGACCTCTGCAGGGAACTGTGCAAACTTCCAGTGAATTCACCAGCTTAACAGCAAAATTAAGTAGAGCTTCCTCTGGTTCTTAAACAGTTCCTCCCTCATTCTCTCTCTGGAGGTGACCCCATTTAAAAATTTTATTAGGTTTTTAATCAGATTCCATGATGAAGTGTTTTAAACAAGGTTAGAATCTAGCTCTTTAGAAAGGTGCAAACAAGGAGGAAACAGTAGCCCTGCCTTATGCACGGGGGATACGTTTCAAGACTCCCTGTGGATGCCTGAAACCATGGATAGTCCCGAACCCTGCATGTACCAGGTTTTCCCTATACATACGCACCCACGATAAAGTTTAACTTAGAAATTAGGCACAGTAAGGGATTAACAGTAAGGTGACAGAAAAACAATTATATAGTACAAGTTACATAAATATGCTCTCAGAATGTTTCATTTTACTGTACTCACCCTCCTTGTGAGGATGTGAGATGGTGAAACGCCCATGTGATGAGATGAAGTGAGGTGAGCAACACAGCGTTAAGTAAAACAAGGGTCACTGGGACACAAGCGTGGTGACACCATGGCTGTCCACCTGACAACTGAGTGGCTAGCGGGGGGCAGAGGGGGACAGTGTACAGTGTGGACACACTGGACAAAGGGACTAAGTAGGATCACATGAGATTTCATTGTGCTGCTCAGAATGGTGCACAATTTAAGACCTGTGAATTGTTTATTTCTGGAATTTTCTCCGTAATATTTTCGGACCGTGGGTAATAGGAAGCAAAATCATGGATAAGGGTTAGGGGGCTGCTGTACTGCCTGGTCCACCTGGTTCAGGAATGGAGAGGGCTGTGCAGGGTTCCTGGGAGCAAGCCCCAGGGCCTTCTCCATTCGGCTCACCCCCTTTTCTCTGGCTCCTCAGCAGTGGCTCAGGGTGGGGACCGAGAGGTGGCCACTCCTCCCGGGGCAGTCAGGGTGAGGCCAGCCCTTTTAAGGCAGGGGTGGAGGGATTCACATGGTGTTGGTGTGCATTTTGAAAAGAACATTCTGGCTGTTTTGTGCAGAAGAGATGGGCCTGAAACGGAAGCTGGAGAGGATGTGGGGAGACTATCAGGGGGTACAAGTCTGAAGAATCCCCTGGGAGGCCTGCTGACACACAGTCCCTGAGCCGGGTCCTCAGCAGCGGCCTCCCTCTCCCTGCCCCCTGCAGCGGGTACGCGGCAGGCCCGGGATACTGCCTCTCCCACAGGCTGATGCTGCCACCACGGACCACAAAGAGTGGCACTAGGTAGGGCTTTGCTGGTGGCAGGGGAGCTGGTAAGTGGCTAGCTTCTCGGAGACATGCAGCTTATACATTTTGAGAAGGCAGGAAGACCTTTCTGAAAAACTGGAACTCTCTTTAGCCTGAAGATCCTTGTCCCCAAGTGGAACTTGGTACAGAGTTTAGGGATGCCTCAGGGATTTGGGGATGAGGTGAGGGGTGGAGGTTCACAGAAGCAGTACACTCACGTCCTGGAACTCAGAGATGACAGAGCCCAGGGGCCCCTCTGATTAGCCCAGGACATCAGTGTGACCTTGATGTTTGCCCTGGGCTTGTTTTTGTCCATCTCTGTCTTTCTATGGGACCGCAGCACAGCACTGAGGTGACACAGAAGCTGGCTTATCAGAGTGGCCCTGGGTCTCTCTGTCCTATAGCAAGCCAGACAGTTGGACATCCTCCTCTTCCTTAGTGGTCCAGAAAGGGCACGAGTCAACCCAGGCACTTCAGAATTGTTTATTTTTGGAATTTTCTACTTAATATTTTTTTGAGGTCTTTGACCTCCTCCCTCGGCTCTGAGCTATGGTGGTGTCACATGTAAGACTTAAGTGTAAAAACTCTCAGACTCTGGAGACCCCGTTCGTTTTCCAACTCTGCCAGGCCCCAGGCTGGGGGCCCCAGGGAAAGGAAGCCCACTGGTCAGCACAGGTGACAAATCTCATTACCTAGCACGGGAGTGTCTGACAGATGGACACCCTAGGAAGGTTCTCTCGGCTCTCCTCCAGCGGGGACACATGCCCAATGGAGAGCCGTGGGACGCCCACCCTCAAAGGAAGGTGGAAGTAGATGTGTTCCCTGGCCTCTCCCAGGATCGATCGCTCCCCCACCGCCATCCTGTGACTAGGGCCACCCTTACTTCCACTTTGCTCTATTCAAAGCTATTGCCACCACTCAGCAAAACAGAGGCCCAGGTCACTGCTGGGCTTTCCCAGAACCTTGCAGGAAATGTTTAGTTTGGTGTCGTTTAACCGTTCTGAGGGCCCCAACACCATTTTGCTGGTGGCACCCTTTCTGTGTAGGAAGTTAATGCTGCCGGGAGTGGCTTTTCCAGGAAAAGGGAGGCTGTGTGTGTTGGGGGAACCAGCAGCCTCGGGGGACCTGTGTGGAGCTCCTACTGGAGGACCAACCTTGTGCTGGACTTCTGGAGGGCTGGGCGGTGTCCCGGCGATGCCGAGCCATTGCGGGGGGCTTGGCTGGGGCCGGAGCCTGGTGTGCTGCTCGTGGTGGGGTGTGACCCTGGTGTTGTGAAGTAGCCGTTCTCTGGTTGGCAACGGCCTGATTCACAACACCAGCTGCCCCACCGCACCGTACTGGGGAGGTCTCGGGGTGGCCGGTGGTCACAGGGCCCCTCCTCGCTGCTGCTCCTGGGTGTGGAGGAGAGAGAGAGAGAGAGCAGCCATGGGTTAGAACCAGAACGCAAGAGATTCCACATTTCATTTCCCTCCCTACTTCCATCTGATGGACTTCTTTTTGGTGTGTCTTTTGCCAGCCTTCCTATCCCTGGGGTCATGGGTAGGGATCAGTGGCCCCTAGGAGCCCTGGTCCCTAGACCCACTTATCTGTGTGTTGGTGCTTCTCTGGGAAGAATCTCCTGCCTTCAGTAAATCCTCAGAGGGGAACACAAGCCTCCACAGCTTCCAGATCTCTGCCCTGGCAGGCGTAACAACAACTGAGCATTTTTTAGGGCCCATTAGTGACGGTTTTCCCTCACTGATATTTGTGCGGGAGGAACAGGAACCCAAGGGTTCCCGTTACTCTGTTGCCGAACAGAGACTAGAGACCCTTCCCGCCTCCTGTCCTGGGCAGTGATGCTGCCCGGCCCTCTCCCTCCCAAGGCGCATGCCTGTCTAGGGTGCTCAGACCTCAAAGGCCCTGTGTCGTAACTCCCACGTCTAACCAGAGTCTGATTGGACTCCTCCAAGGACAGAGAGCAACTTCCGAGCTCAGTGCTCCAAAGCTGGAAACACATTCCAATCACAAAATACGGCCAGTCACTGAGGATGTGGGCAGTCACGCAAACCAACAAAAACTGAGATGAGCTGAGAAGGAACCAAGTGGTTAACGTGAGAACAAAACTGTGGCCCGCTTCTCTGCAGGTGCCTGTGGGGGCTCGTGCTTCAGCTGGGAGGAACACAGCCGCAGAATGACGTCGGAACTCTTTTGGTATCTGTCTGGAGTTTATCTCCATTATGAAGTAATGTACCATAAACTGACATGGAAATAGTACTCGAAGTTTAGTCCCTATTTCCAGGTGTCATTAAACACTTTTAAATGAACAGCTTTTTGGCCTCAAATAGCTCCTGTCTGCTATGTGGTTCTTAGTTACTCAATCAAGAAAAACGACATTTTCCTCTCTCTGCCATCTATCTTGGACTTGGCTTTGAGGACACAAAGTTGGCAAGTTTCTAGCATTGGATGTGGCACAGAAGTTCTGCCAGAGTTCTTGCTGGAGTCGGGGGAGGCAGAAGCGTTCAAATTCATCAATCATAGCTTACCATGGTGCCAGGTTAACCGCTGTGGCCCCGGAGTTTTCAGAAGTGTCTGGTTTTTTATGTCTACAGTCAAAGACTCCCTGTGGGCCATACCCTCTGCACTGGGGCCTCTGTGGTCCCCAGAACTGTCAAGCTGGGGATTGCTGCCATGCATGGGTGGTTCCCAGGCAGGACAAGGGCCAGCTGTGCACTCACTGAACGCTGGGACTGAAGCACGTGGACGTCCAGGCCAGGTGCTGTTCTAGGTTCTTCACACCTGCGGGGGTCACTCTCTATCACTGTGCCCGCTGGGTTGGCAATGGGAGTTTCAGTGCGACGAAGGATTCGTATGGTCAAGGAACAGTGGGAGGAGCCAGGGTGCAGAGGGCACCCAGCTTTAGTTCCGGCTCAGCTGCCAACTTTCCTGGGTGGACACAGCTCCGTCTGGGTGCCTCTTCCTAGCCTGAGTCCTCAGGGCAGAAGGGGGCCCAGAACAGAGAATCTCTAGGCACCTGCAGCTCTGCAGGCTGGGACGCAGTGTGGACTGGAGGGTGGCTGCGCAGCACCACGGTTGAGCACTGGGACTTTGTCATTCAGCCACATGGAGTGGCCTTGCTAAAGCATAACCAGTTCCCTCCCACCTTGGCCTTTTCACCTGCTGTCGCCTCCCTAAGACCGCAGCCACCCCACTCAGAACCACAGCTACCCTGGGGTCATTGCAAGGGAATGTAAGATTCCTGCTGTTCCAAAGTTCTACACCAGTTTTAACCAAAGCCTCTCATCTCTTCATTTTCCACTCTGCCCTGCTTATGTTAGTCCTCCGCTGCTCACTGGGTAGGGTCAAGGAAGCTAACTGTGTGTGTGTGTGTGTGTGTGTGTGTTAATGTCACATGATCACTTGGCGTAGGCAATGCCAAGGACATGGCATTTATCTACACTTCATGCTACTGGAGGCCTCAAATCAACAGACCATTTTTCTTCTGGTTACTTTTGGAAAAAGGTGATGGTAACAGAAGCGCAGGTTGGCTTCCTTACCCACCACCTCCCAGGCTGACCATGGGTCAGTGCAGGTCAGTGCTGGACATCTGGCCCCACCTGGCTGGATTCAGGGCTCCACCCCCACTCCAAGATCCTGCTTCGGTCGGCTTGGAAGTGAAGCCAGGAATCCACCCCCACCCCAGGGATTCTGATTTGGGGACAGCTGCTCTAAATCCAGGCTCTGTTAACAACCCAGGTTCCTAATGAGCCTCAGGGCAGTGGGAGCCCGATACGGCTTGAACATCTTCAGAGGAAAGTTGGATGTTGTCCGAGCGGCAGGCACTGTCTCCGTGCACAGGATAAACGCAGTCTGCGGCTTCCTTGGAGGAGGACTCCAGGAGCACGAGTGGGGTCGGGCTGCACACGGGCGGCTGGGGACAGGGACTTAACATCCTGGAGCAGCCCTCACCAGTGACAGACTGGGGTCGGTGGACGAAGACCCCTCACTCTTGCCCCACACAGGCTCGCTCATAGCAGTGACCGGGTGGCTAACGCCGTCTTCTCCGACTCCCTCCTCCTCGTCGCCCCAGGTCTCGAGCAGTGCTGTCTGGCCCCGCTCCCAACACTCAGCTGCATGTTTGTGTCCCTGCTAGGTGTATTTAATATTTAAGTCACCCATGTTTTGGATGGGTGGGTCTGAAGTCGTTCCCATGGTCACTCTCAGCAGTGGGGGGACCTGGGTGCGAAGAGGGAGGCACTCAGTGCCAGCTGCTGACCTGCTGTTTCACCTGCAGGACTGAGCGCACCGCCTGCAATTTTGCCTCTCGGGTGGTCTCGCTTGCTCACCTTGGTCCAGTGCTGGCTTTCAGGGAATCAGGCAAAACCACCCACTGACTGCAAGGAGGTATTTTCTAAAGTGTGTTGTACCTAGGTTTCTTTATTGCTTTTTCATAGACAGTATCCCACACACGGAAGGCCTTTTGGCACCAAAACTGAGGTATTCGGATCACTCTGCACGGCGAGTTACACGTGCCGTCACAGGCATTTAAGGCAGCACGTCTGTTCCAAGACAGTGGCGAGAATAAACACGAAGGCAGCCTGTGAAGCCCGCCTGCTCTCACCCATGCTGGCTGATGCCTTCCAGGTAGGCTTTGAGATAAAAACTCCTGGTTCTGAGAAGACTGCCCGGCCTGGCACACCCAGCCCAGAGTTTATTAGCACAGTTAATATTGCATGCAAATAGATTTCCCCGCTTCGGTCATGCCAGTCCATTAATTCAGCCCCTTGTCTGCAACATCTTTATCCTTGGCAGGTTAATCCTGCCAAATGCCTTTGCCGCAGCACATGTCATGCTGTGCCTATGTGCAGCAATGCAATTTGCTAATCCTGTTGTATCTGCTTTGTGGCCCTGTCTGGTCAATCCAGTGGCGGAAAAGTGCATGTAAGATTTTTGCCAAGAACTTCCTCCTCCTCTAGTACCCATGCCTCCCCTTTAAAAAAAAAAAGGGGTTTCAATTAAACGGTTTGAAAGTCAGCCACGGTGTTTGGACAGCTGCCATGCCACTGTCTCTCAGACAAGAATGTCAAGGCTCTCAGCAGGCTCCGAGCTCTTTCCCACAGCCTCACCCAGCCACTGGCCATATATGCTTAAAGGGGAAGGGCTAAAACAGGAAAATCCACTAACTCCTCTTTTTCTTCGGCTCTCTACACATTAAGGGCTTGAAGATGACGGAACGGATGGCATATGTATCACCCTTTACCTTTGATGCCAACCTCTCTCCAGCTTGTGGAATCATTAACATGAGTTATTGGAAGAGGTGTGTCCCTTCCTGCAGTCACCTTTGTCAGTCACCAGACACAGGTGGAGACATGTCCCCAGGACCCACAGTGTATTGCTTCTCCAGTCTGTGGCCTGGTGGGGTCAAAAGCATGAGCCCTGTAACCAGATGCAAGTCTCAGCTGGACCACTTTCTACCTCTGTGACCTCAGGCAAGTTGCTTTACCTCAGAATGGGGCTGGTGCACAGGTAGCGGGCACTGGGTAAATGTAAGCTAACATTAGCCTAGATCGTGAAATGTATTAAAACTCGCGGTCATTTGCAGCTTGCCCTAGTACACATGCAGTGTCATGGTAAAATGACACGGGGGTGTGTCTTTTAGGGTAAACTCCGCTCTTTTGCCTGCTAATTACAGAAACATGGCTGAGGAGCTCTGTCTGGCCTCCCTGCCCCTGGTGTCTGAGTTACCTGTGGCAGCCTCTCGTGGATATGAGAGGCGTTCCAAGTTGGGACTGATTCCCCTGGGACTGAGCCTTGGGCATTCACTACCTAACTCTGGGCGAGATACTCAACCCTGGAGACTTATAATCCCGACATCAGAAATGGGACTTGGTTCTACATTGCTGGGTCAATGTGAGGGTTCAGTGAAGAAGCCCATGTGAGGAGTGCGGCACGCTGCTGAGTGCACAGTAATTGTCCCGTAAATAATGGCTATTACGGCCATGGAGCCTCCTGCAGGGTACCGGGGCTTTCCTCTGCAACCCTCGTCTCCCCACAGCCTGAACGAAGACGGTGCGTGTTACATGGGGTCACACAGGTAGGGGCCGCCAGCACAGGGCTGCGGAGAGTGAGCCACACTCTCACTGCTGTTAAACCGCAGTTCAGCTGGCTCGTTCCTCACCCCAAACGTCCTCAGTGCCCTACAGTCCCTTTTGCATCAGTCTGAGCCTGGCTAAGACCTATGAGTGGCCTTTAAATGACGGTGTGCATGTGTAGATGTAAAGCTGCCCCTGTGTTTGGATGTGAGCTGAATGTGCATTCTGAACTGAGCACTTAGGTATTTTATGAGAACTTCGAGAATGGAGGATTCGACCTACTTGGTATCAGACGTGTCAAGTCAGGGTTTTTGCCCTCATTGTAAGGAGAGTATTTTGCTACTGGGGAGCTGTATTCTGCCCCTGGTAACCCACCCACCGAACACCACCTACTACCCCTGGATCGCGCTAGATCTTGTCTTTTAAATATTTTTTCAATTACCATTGACATACAATATTATACTAGTTTCAGGTGTACAACATAGTGATTAGACATTTATAGAACTTAGGATCACTCTAGTAAGTCTAGTGCCCACAGGACACCATACTTAGTTATTACAATATTATTGACTATATTCCTCATGACTATTTTTATAACTTAAAATTGTACTTAATCTCTTCACCTCATTCACCCATCCTCCCAACTCCTCTCACATCTGGCAACCATCAGTTTGTTCTCTGAGTCTATAAACTTACTTATTTTTATTTTTAGATTCCAATACTAAGTGAACTCATATGGTATTTGTCTTTTTCTGTCTGACTTATTTCACTTAGCATAATACCTTCTAGGTTCACCCACGCTGTTGCAAATGGCAAGATTTTATTCTTTCTATGGCTGAGTAATATTCTATTATACGTATGCACCACCTCTTCTTTATCCATTTGTCTATTATTGGGCGCTTGGGTTGCTTCAATGCTGCAATGAACAGAGGGGTACATATATATTTTTGAATTAGTGTTTTGGATTATTTGGATACCCAGAAGTGGAATCTCTGGATCATATGGTAGTCTTATTTTTAATATTTTGAGGAACCTCTATACCGTTTTCCACAGTGGCTGTACCAATTTTCAATCCTACCAACAGTGCACAAGGGCTCCCTTTTCTCCACATTCTCGCCAACACTTGTTTGTTGATTTACTGATGATAGCCATTCTGATAGGCGTGATGTCTCATTGTGGTTTTAATTTGCATTTCCCTGATGATTAGTGATGCTGAGCATCTTTTCATATGTCTGTTGGTCATCTGTATGTCCTCTTTGGACAAATGTCTATTCAGGTCCTCTGCCCATTTATTAATCAGATTGTTTGTGGGTTTTTTAAATATTAAGTTGTATGAGTTCCTCATATATTTTGGATATTAACCCCTTATTGGATGCGTCATTGGCAAATATCTTCCCCCATTCAGTAGGGTGTCTTTTTGTTTTGTTGATGATTTCCTTCACTGTGTGAAAACTTTAGTTTGATGTAGTCCCATTTGTCTATCTTTCTCTCTTGTTTTCCCTGCCCAAGGAGACAGACATATCCAAAAAATATCACTAACAGTAATGTCAGAGACTTTACTGCTTATGATTTCTCCTAGAATTTTAATAGGTTTTGGGTATTACATTTAAGTCTTTAATCCCTTTTCAGTTAATTTGTGTAATAAAGTAGTCTAGTTTCATTTTTTCATGTATATGCCCAATTTCCCCAATACCATAGTTTTAGAAACTGTCTTTACCCCATTGTATATTTTTTTGCCTTCTTTGTCAAAGATTAATTGGTCACATAGGCATGGGTTTATTTCTGGACTCCTTGTTCTTTTCCATGATCTATATGTCTGTTTTATGTCAAACCATGCTGTTTTGATTACTTTAGCCTTGTAGTATAGTTTGATATCAGGTAGTATGATATCTCCACCCTTGTTCTTCTTTCTCAAAATTGCTTTGCCTACCTGGGGTCTTTTGTGGTTCCATATAAATTTGAGGATTATTTGTTCTTGTTCTCTGAAAAATGCCATCGGTATGTTAATGGAGACGGCACTGGCTGTGTAGATAGCTTTGGATAGTATAGCTATTTCAATGATGTCAATTCTTCCTATCCATGAGCACAGTTTATCCTTCCATTTATCCATTTATTTGTATCATCCTTAATTTCTTTCTTCAGTGTCTTATAGTTTTCCAAGTACAGGTCTTTGACCTCCTTGGTTCATGTTATTCCTAGGTGTTTTATTATTTTCAATGCAATTGTAAATGGTGCTTCTGCATGGGGTGAGCATTTATAAGTGTTATGTCCTGTTGTTGGACTGATCCCTTGATTGTGAAATACCCTCCTTTGTCTCTTGTTATAGCCTTTGCTTTAAAGTCTATTTTGTCTGATACAAGTATTGCTACCCCAGCTGACTTTTTCATTTTCATTTGCATGAAATATCTTTTTTCGTCCCTTTATTTTCAGTCTCCGTGTCTTTTGCTTTGAAGTGGGTCTCTTGTAGGCAGCATATGTATGAGTCTTTTTTTAAAAAATCCAATTAGCCATCATATGTCTTTCGATTGGAACATTTAGTCCCTCTACATATCAAATAGTTATTGATAGGTATGTAGTTATTGCCATTTTATTTTCTAATTATTTTTTGTAATTCTCTTTTCCTTTCTTATTCTCTTGCTCTCTTGTATGTTGGTGACTTCTTATATTGTTGTGTTTGGATCCCTTTCTCTTTATTTCTTATGTATCTTTTGTAGATTTTTGGTTTGGGGTTATCTTGTGCTTCATACAAGGTGGGCAAAAGTAGGTTTACAGTTCATATGGAATACAATTAATAATAATATAACAACAAACTGTGTTTCATGTACTCACAACTGTGAACCTGCTTTCGCCCCATCCTGTATACCAAACTATGCTTACAGCACTCTCTTTCAAGTTGACGGTCACGGAAGTTCAAACACATTCTAAAAATCACTGCAATTTTTACTGACTCCCTCCATATTTATGTTTTTGTCATTTTTTAAAATTTCTTTCGTGTGTAGCATTTATTGTTGTAGTTACACATGACCTTTCTACTTTGCCTTTTAACCTTTGTAGCAGATTCACAGTTGGTGGATCCACTGCTTTCACTGAGCGTTTGCCTTTGTCAGTGAGAATTTTTCTTTCCTATATTTCCTTATTCCAATTTTTGCTTTTTTTTCTTATAGAAATCCCTTTAACATTTCTTGTAATACTGGCTTAGTGGTGATGGCCTCCTTTTAGTTTTTTCTTGTTGGAGAAATTATTTCTCCTTTGATTCTATATGATAGCCTTGCTGGCTAACCTTGGCTGTAGGTCACTGCTTTTCATCACTTTGAATATTTCATGCTAACTCCTTCCAGCCTACAAAATTTCTGTTGAGAAGTCAGCTGGCAGTCTTATGGGAGCTCTCTTGTGGGTGACTGCTTTTCTCTTGCTGCTTTTAAAATTCTCTTTTTGCATTTTAATTATGATGTATCTTGGTGTGGGCCTCTTCGGGTTCATCTCGTTTTGGACTCTGCACTTTCTGGACTTGTACATCTATTTCTGTCACCAGGTTAGGGAAGTTTTCTGTCATTATTTCTTCAAATAGGTTTTCAATCCCTTGCTCTCTTCTCCCTCCCAGTACCCCTATGATGTGAATACTGTTATACTTGATGTTGTCCCAAAGGTTCCTTAAACTATCCTCATTTTTAAAAATTCTCTTTTTTTAATGTTCCAATTGAGTATTTTCTGCTACCTTATTTTCCAAATTGCTGATTCGATCCTCTGCTTCATTTAATCTGCTGTTGATTCCATCTAAGATCTTCATGTCAGTTATTGTACTGTTCATTTGACTGGCTCTAATTTATGGTTTCTGTCTCCTTGTGTTAAGTCCTCACTGAGTTCATCTGTTCTTCCCCTACGTCCTTTGAGCATCCTTATAATCAGTGCTTTGAACCCTGCATCTGTAGATTGTTTGCCTCCATTTTGTTAAGTTTTTTTCCCTGGGGTTTTGTCCTGTTACTTCATTTGCGATATCTTTGTCTCATTTTGGCTGCCTCCCTGTGTTTGTTTCTGTGTATCAGGTAGATCTGCTATGACCCCAGGCCTGGCAGGGTGGCCTGATGCAGTAGGTATTCTGTGGGGCCCCGTGGTGCAGTCTCCCTGGTCACCTGAGCTTAGAGTCTTGCATGACGAGGAAGACTTAGAGTCTTGGTAGCTGTTGGCATCACAGTGGGTGGGGCTGGCCCACAGTTTGGCTCTACACTGGATGAGCTGTGGTGCGGTGGGTGACCCCACAGAATAGGAGTTGCTTAACTGGGGCCCTGGTGCCCACTGAGTCTGCCTTTCAAGCATGTTGTCTGTGGAGCTGGTTGGGCGGTGCCCTGGTGTGGTCCGTAGCCAGCCACCAGATCTCAATGCAGGTTTTATTTACCATTTACTTGAGTAAAATGGGTTTGCAATACTCATGCTAATTCAAACATGATGTAGTCAAGCTATTTGCAAAATGAACTGTTCTGATTCTCTGGCCTCAGGCGAGTCCACTGAGGCACACCTGTGTGCTGCCTTGGCGAGAATTCCTGCTGAGAGGGCAGTCCATCGAGGTTGGGTTTTGAGAGAGCCATGCTTACCTAGCAGAATGCAAACATCTCTGAACTTTGCTTTCTGGATAAAAGGCAGCATTAGCCTCCCGCTGCATTTTCTCCAGCAGGATCAATCCTGCACCCCAGCCTGACACTTCGCCCTGTTTGTGATTAATCTCGCAGAGGCGAGGCTCCTCCTGCGATGGATTTCTGGATCTGAGTGCAGCCTTCTGGGGGGTGGGGGGATGGGAGGAAAAGAAAGGCTGGGAGCAGAATAATAAGCACGGAGGTTTGAGAAGCCTGCTCTGTGCCATGTGCTGCAGGGAGCTTTTTTTAGTGGTTGATTCACTGTCAGAAAATTCGCTTTTGCCATGAATGCTACTTGAGCATCATGGAGGGGTTTCTGATTTTGTTTTCTATGGGGTGAATTTGGTGCCTTAGCTGTGTGTGTGTGCGTTTTCTGTTCTTTTTCAGCCAAATCAAAATCGTCTAAATCTGGTCTCTCTGGTGGATCAGGGACATGCTCAGCACTTGTGTCCTGTCAGAGGGACAGAAAGTGCTCCGGTTTCTCTATTCAGAGGGATGTAGCTGACAGTTTGACACCAGTGAAAGAGACCTGCTTTTGACTTTGCTCTCAGACCTCTGATTCTTTGTTAGACTTTTCCCCCTTCATTCACTGCGGACATCTTGGTTCTAGGCTTGTTGAAGGGGTGTGTGTAGGAGGGGCTGAGTACAGGGAAGTGAGAATCCCACGTGTTCATCAGAGGTGGCTGAGACCTGAGGTGCTTGGAGCTTCCAAAAGGGTTGTCAGCTCCTTGCCTTTTCTGAATAATTCTGTCTGTTACTATTTTAAGAATAAAACAAGATGCAGGAAAACCTTGCTTTAAAGAAACTCAATACTTGGCAGCCTCTATTTATACGAGCTAAGGAGTGACTTCTTCCAGAGATCTAGGACCCTGTTAAAAAACAAATTTGCTCACTACCTTGACTATCACGAGACACACCTGGTTTTAGGCATGGGCCCATTGTACAGCAAGGCACATCTGCATGTCTTCCTGGAAAGGGGTTTCTTCTGAAAAAGCCCCTGTCCCCCTGCAAGCCGGGATGACATATTGACCACAGAAGGATTACTGCCTAACCTGGTGTGTGACAAATGGCTATTAATAAATGAACTGCACAGTCTCCATTTTTTCCTGTCTCCATTTTCCTCCCAAACACAAAGCCCCATTGCCCATGGATCGGAGCTGAGATGTCTGCAAGGTAACTGACCTCTCCTGTCCTGTTGCCCAGGACCCAGGGAAGGATCTCCTGGACAAGCCTGACTCTCAGCCCAGACCCAGGTGGCTATGCAGGGGGCCCGGGGCTCCACCAACAGGATAGGTAAGTTGCTCGCCCTTCCTCCTGGTACGCTGCTCTTACTTTGGTTCTTGGCATTTCTGTCGCCGGAGGACAAAATGCTTTCTTGTTGGACCACGCATACATTTGGGAAGGTTGACCAAGCAGTTTTTCTCAGAGAGCAAAGGAAGTTGTTGTTTGAAAACAACTGAGGCCTGGTTGGGCATTCTGGATTCTCAGCAGAGCCCTATGTATTTTTTTTTTTTTTAATTCCTGCTCCCTCCCACAATTCCTGGCCTGGAGCCCAGGGTTGTTTCCCCGGCAAGGTTCTGAGGCCTCTGTCACAACAGGGCTGCACTCTCCTCTTTCCAGGATTTCTCCCAAGAAATTATCTTTCAAGAATACAGTCACGAATGCACTCTTGGAGGAAGAAAACCTTTTAAAGAAACGTGGCTTCACACATTGGCAAGGGGAGGCTCTGCTCTGAACAGTAGGAGTTACTACACCACATAACCCTCAGGAAGAGCTAGCGGGGAACAGGCTTCTGAGAAGGCAGGAATCACCACTCCTCTCGGTCCCGAAGCCCTGAGCTGGGAGACACTGGTGCGCTCACACCTGTGCTCACACTCCCGCCATGCCTGGCTGCAGTCTCCCGGTCATGGTCTATTAGACTGTCCGGCCGTGATTCAGACAGGTCACAAGTCCAAGCCTTTCTGTGGTTATGAACCAGTCACCTCAAGGAGGGTCCTTTCCCCAGACTCTAGATATAGGCCCACGGCTGACATGACTTTTTTGTCACTGTGGAGCAGTTCAAGCACCCCCCTCCCACCTTCCATTCGCTTGGAAGGAGGCCCAGGCCATCTGGAGCAAGTGAATTCCCCTGGCTCTGTGCACACCTCAGAGCGCCTGAATCCTGGGGGCTGTGTTCCTGGGGCAGGGGGTTATTCAGGGACGTGGATGGAGGGACAGGAAGGCGGGATGGCCCATGGCAGAGGGTAGAATTCAGGGGTCCAGCAGCTTGGAAACACTAAGAATAGTTCTTTCTGCAGTTAGTTATTGAAGAAATTGAATGAGGAATACTTAGACAAATTACCCTGAAGACTTGCTCAAAGTAAAGTACTTTTGAAGCCCTAGGTATTTTAATGTATTTTTAAAGATTTTATTTATTTTTAGAGGAGAAGGGATGGAGAAAGGGAGAGAAACATCAATGTGTGATGGCCTCTCATGTGCCCCCTACTGGGAACCTGGCCTGCAACCCAAGCATGTGCCCCGACTGGGAATTGAACTGGCGACCCTTTGGTTTGCAGGCTGGGGCTCAATCCACTGAGCCATATTAACCAGGGTTATTTTAATGTCTTTTAATGGTGAGAGGAGGCCCATAACAAGATCAAGGGCACCTTCCCCAGGTGGACGTAGATGTCATGGGAGGACAGAGATCGGCATGGACTTGGAGACAAACTCTACCCCCAGGGCTCACACCCCATCTGACCTTGCAGTCCTGCCCACATGCTGCAGCTCACTCTATGCCTCAGTTTCCTTACTGCAAAAATGGCAATGACACCATCCCTGGGTCTCAAAACCACACGTCGCATGCCCGGCCTGTGGCTATAGCCAACTCAGAACCCCGTCACGTGGCACAGTAAAAGCCTACTGACCTGTGGGTCCTGCTGAGCCTCTCCATCCCTGATGTCCAGCCTCATTCTTCATTCTGCAAGAAATTTCCAGAAAACAGTCACACCTGTAGTCACTCTAACTTCAGACTCAGCAAAGGCAACCTAGGGACTCAGGTGAATTTCATGGGGCCATTCTGGCCCAAAGAAAGTCCACCTTATCAGCGACCTGCTATCTTAACTCTGGGCTGAAAAATCTTTGGGTGGGAGGGTGGGCAGGCGGGGTGGCGAATTCCGCCAGCCTGGGCTTACCACTGGATTCTCTCTTGCTCGTGTGTATTTTTTAAAGACAAAGTGACAGGGCACAGCAAACATTGTCACAGCCCCCTTAAGTGCCTCTTAACTCTCGTTTAGCACAATGCTTCTAGCGACGTGCTTTGCTGGGTCTTGAGCACAGGTGCTACAGGATGAAGAGTTTCCTGTTTTAGGGCTGGGAGCTCTCGCCCTTCTCCCCGAAGCCCCATCCCACAGCCTTAGAAAGAAAAAAACAGGTAGGATGAAGTACTGAGCCTGCAACCAAGCTGACATCGTTACTTTGTCCCCTCACTCCTGACCCAGGGGGCTCAGGTTAAGGGGGGACTTTCAGGGGCAGCTGAAGGGGAAGGGGTAAAAGGAGAAGACCCTTTGCAAAGTTTGTCTTCTCAGCTGAGGATACACCTGACCCTTGTCCCCTTGTTCTTGACAGGCATGAAAATGGGATGTGAGAAGATGGGGCAAGGTTCTGTCGCCATTTTGCAGGTAGGGGAAACTGAGGCAATGGGGCTTAAAGCAAACTTTTCTAGGGGTAGCCTATTAACCTTTATGAAAGTCACAGGTTGGTAGGGGCCTTACATATTTTATAAAAGTCTTTAATGTTTCAAATGTTTGTTTCATAGTTAACACTTTTTATTTTCTTTACTCCTACAAGGGGTTCAGACCAGCAAGCAGAGTGAGGAAGAGGTGACAGAGGACGAGGCAGCTGGTCCACAGCGTTCATTCAGGTGAGCCGGCTGCACACCAGGAGGGCCTGGAGGGATGGTTCGTCACGGCAGTGCTGGAGGTGCCCAGAGACATTTCCAAACCCCACCTGTACTGCCTTTTTCAGTTCGAACCACTTGTCAACAGGACGTGAGCTGCTTCTGAAGTACGCGAGATCACGACCTGGCTGCTTCTTGGGGAGCCCTGGAGTTAGGTAGGAGAGACTCAGCCCTGTGTGACCCTCGGCCACTCACCTGTCTATCCCACACTTCAGCTGCGTCACATAGAACAGGGAAGTGGGCTGTCATCAGTGAACAAGACAATGTGTTCATGTAGGGCTTTGTCACCTGCAAAATGTGCTCCCCATCTTCTAGCAAACACATTTAACTACAAACCACTGCTCACCTCTTGTGGCGGTTTCTGAGTGTCTGAGCATCTAGTACTCATCAGGGTGAGCTGGCAGGAAGTTCTGTGAAGGTCTGAGAGGACTCCCGCAGAGACACCTGGGTACCTGGGGTGGAAGGGTAAAGGTCAGTGAGACAGACAGCCTATGACCAGCTGACAGTTTCCTCATCCATAGAATGGGGACAAAATGGGGACACTTATTCTCCTTGGCATTACTGGGAATAAAAGAGGTAATCCTTGGGCTTAATACATACTCGCAGCTGTCACTGTCATCATCGGTGGCTCACCAGTAGGTGCCCCTAATGCCCCAGTAGGGGGCCCCTACGTCTGTCTCTGTCGCGGGGAGACCTAGGGGGAGGGGTGCTACACACTTGGAACGTCGCTTCTAAATAACACCTCTGGGCTCCGACTTCATTTTGCCAAAGGGTGGCATGTTGGTAGACCCATCATGTTGTTCAAAGTAATTTTCTCTAATATCAGAGAGTAGGAAGAAAAATGAAAAAGACCCAAGTAGAAGACTGTTGATTCACAGCCGAGGCAGACTACACCGTGGTGAGGCGTGCACAGAGGAGGCAAGAAAGCATGGGCAACTCGTGTTGGCGGGAGAGCTGGACAACAGTACAGGGCAAACGTGTGATGCCCAGTAGGTAGCTGTGCCCCCCTTGTCCCTGGGCTCTGCCCGGCAAAGACCTTGCCCTCCCACCCCCCGAAATCTGAGAGCCCATCTTCACCCCTCCCTAACACATTTCTCAGGAGTTTAGCAGGGAGAGGCCTCTGAGTCTGCTCTGGGGACAGGGCGAGGGGCGTGGGTGATAAATTCACGCCAGCATCCCAGCCTTCCTAAGCCTTTGATTCCTTCCTTCCCCATCAAGCCAGGGAAATCCTAGAACTTCAGCAAATGTAGAACCACTGAGCCCAACTTTCAGCCAACCAGCGAAGCAATCTCCCAGAGCCCCTTCCAGCTGCTTGAGCTAACCCGTTAAATTGAGAATCTCTTTTGTCCTCGTCAGTGAATATCCTAGGGTCCACTCTTACATGCATCCCTCAGGCTTTTACCAGTACATTCATAGATTAGCAAAACATTACCATCCTTTTGGAGAAATGCCCCTCCTGGCCTCTCCCTACTTCTTTGCCCTGAGGACCAGCTGCCACCCTGTGTGCCCAGGGGGTGGAGTCTGGGCCCCCAATCTCAGCTCCCCTAGTTACCACCAGTGATTCCGCCCAGGGAAACAATTCTCTGGGAATCAAAAACTTGCTGACAGAGATGCTCAGTTCCATTTTGGTGTTTTGCCAGAGATTTAACTTTGATTTTGAAATAGAAGCATCCTGGTCCTGAAAGGGTCCCAGTGGAACGAGCCCGAGGCCATGCCCTGGAGTCAGACAGAGCTGCTTGTCTTCACTGCAGGCAGGGGTGTAGTCACCTGCCCTGTGCTGTGGACTCCCACCTTCACACTCACTCCAAACGCCAGAACATCATGAACTGTTATCAGAGAGACTGTGAACTGGGCCTGCTGAGGAGGGACAGAGACGTCTGGACGAGCTGGCAGCTTCTGGAATGCCTCTGCGGCAGGAACTGCCTTTCACCAAGCCTGACTGTGCGGGTGATCCAGGTGACCCCACACCTTCTCTCCAAGCCCCATGGGGAGGAAGGTATCACTGCCCCCTTTGTGGCTGAGGAAATGGAGATGTGGCCTCACCTATGTGCCCTCAGTGGGAGCCATGTCGACAAGGAGGTTGGTTTGGGTTTTCCCCAAAGAAGAGATAAAGCTGCCTTGGGGTCACGCGGGGTGGGGTGGGATGGGGTGAGGATGGAGAGTGGCCTTCCAGGTCAGTCACGGGGACATGACGTGGGCTCTGGCCACAGTCCTCCAGCCCCCGGTTGTCATCAGGGGGCCTCACGCCCCCTTTCCTCGCAGGTGGGCAGGCTGCCTACTCGCTGTTGCTTTTCCAGGTTCCCTGGATGCAGAGAGGAGGCCAACCCAAGCTGTTCTGTGTTAACTCCTGCCTTAGAAGCACCTCCTTAAACGTTAGTTTCCAAATGCCTAGAACTGGCAGCAAATGGACATTTCAGATGATCTAAGATTGCAAACAGGTACGCGGCTTCTGAAACGCCCATGAGACAACGCAGGGCTCCTAGACGCGGAGCCTTCCTCCCCTGGATGGACTCGGGCTCTCGGAAGCCATGGTGGGGGCTTTGAGGCTGACCACGGACCCAAAGTGTGCAAAGTCAAAAAATGTTAAACACCAGTGTACCCTATGATGAGAACGACCTCTTTTCCTAACCATGTTGTAGCAAGTAAGCTCAATTCCTGAGTGAGAAAGATGAGGCTTCGGCGAGAGCTGGGACGTGGGCTCAGAAAGACCCTACGGTTGATTACTGGCTCTGCGGGTCTTGGGAAAGGCACGTGAGCTCAGGCTCCTCACGGTGAAACGGGGACGGTATCCCCCTCAGAGGGTCACTGTGGGGCTCAAACCAGATGGATGTGGGCGCAGATGCTAATAACTAACAGTGAGGACAGCTGAGCTTGACACGCCTCAGTTCTATTCTCTTTGCCCTTGAAACTCTCATTCTAGTCATAGGAAGAGACTTTTCCCACGTCTGAGGCATTCCTGCAGTATTTCTTTCTGATTCAACATCTGAGAAAACTGGGTTGGACACGACAGAGTCTGGTAATCAGCGATCAAAAACCACCAAGGAAACACGTAAGCACCACAGTCAAGGTAACAGGCTGGTCTGGTCGTTGCTACCCTGAAGAGGAGACCAACTGAACTGACTAGACTTGAACCATGGAGACTTCCTTCACAAGACTGCGGCACAGAAGTGTTAACTGTCGCCTACTCTACTGTAAAATTAGCCAGCCACTTCCAGTAAAAGCTCCTTTAAACGGTAAGAGAACAAGTGAAAACCACATGCTCCCAGCCAAGCTTAAGAACAGGGTGAGTGAATGAGGACACGGCATGTGCCAGCCATGAGAAGGTGAGGATTTAAATCCCCGGGTGACAGAATTCTGCGGGCACTTGCATTTTCATCCTACTTCTCCGTGACCCCACCCGGGGAGTCTGGAATGCGAAGTTGCAAAGGCAGTGATGTGGGGGCTGAGGTCAAGTGGGGTTCACAGCGTGGGCTTTCTATCAGAATGGAAGCAGGGCGGGAGGGGCAGACTGCATGGTTGAGACTTGCTGTGAGCATCCCAGCTGAACCAGGGGCTCGGACCCCAGCCACCCAGCTGTCCCCTTTCTTTCCATGGAGATAGAATCTACCTGACAAAGCATCCGAAATGCAAAGAAATCCTCCTCTCAGTGGACTCAGCTCTCAGAGGTCATGTTTTTGCTCTCAGCCTAATTAACAACCAAGGGTCATCTTATCCTGTTGCTCTGGCTTCGTTGTTGGTCGGCTTTCCACTGGGGTTATTACAGACTGATCTGCCCTCCCGGTCCCTCCTCTTCACTCATAGATACCACCCCACCCCTGTCCCCCTCTCCTTAGTCTTTGCTGCTAGGACTAAGTCTACAAGCATGCAAGTGCCATTAACTGACATTCATCAAAACACTCTCCATTGTTCAGAGACACGAGCAGCTGAGAGGTGGGAACTCCTTGGCATCTCATCTTAATCTGTACTGAAGACTCGCCTGACAAAACACATTAAGGGTAAGAAGTACCAGCTCGGGAACGGGGCTCTGTCTGTGGCTTGCTCGGAGCTTTCTTTCCTAAAGAAACACAAGGACACTTCCTCCCCTTCCCAACCCTCTGTGGCTCCCACCCCACCAGCCTCATCCACGGAGTGGTTAGCATCTCGTCTCCCTCCGCGAGTGGAGCTTCTGTCAGCGGTGTCTGTAAAACTTGACCAAATATTCTGGGCCTCTGCACCAGCATCTGAGATAAAAAAAAACATGCACACACAAAAACCAAGAACTCAACAAGCTCTGCCTTCTGCTGGGGACAGCCCGTTACCGAAGGCCCTGCCAAAGGGTGGATGCCGCACTAAGGAACGCATGTCATTAGCAAGGGACACCGATTCCCCTGCCGAATCCTGACAGTCTTCCAGTCAATCCTGCACGGAGAGCACTGGCGCCACCATGCTTTTTCCCCTTTGGATTCTCAAGTTTACACTTTTATCCTTCAGGTTACTTTTGAGTTGCATCAAAAAGTAAAAGTGACTACAGGAGCTCACAGATGGAAGATCGCTTTTTTGCCTCCTCCTTTCGATCTGCCTCTGGATCGGGAGGCTGCCCCGGACCGCAGGGAGGCACAACGCGTGTGGGCCACACCTTCTACGCTGCAGCTGGTCAAGTTCAGGAGCAGGGGCCCAGGAGGAGGAGAATGGTGGGGAAGCACTTACAGGTCAACGGGGACTCCCACGGACACGTGAGCTCTGCCCATTGGGGGCTGCCTGAGCTCAGGCTCCGAGGTTGTGCACTGGTGTTGTGTGGGCGGGGCCAAGAAGCCTGTCCTTGTACTGTGACAAGATCTGTGCATGGGGCGACTCAGGAGTTCTCCTTTATGGTGAACTTTCTGTTCCTAGGCTTCGAAGTGTCACGAGCCCCTGAAGGCAGGCAGTTTGGCCAGCTGGCCTTGCTCTGTTGAACCTGGTGAGGGTTATACGGGCCAGTCTCTCTGGGGAGGCCTCTGTTGTCCCCCACGTGGACTGAAGATACAAAGCAGCTGTTCATTTCAGCCCTTTCTTTGGGCCTTTGCCATTTTCAGGATTTGGGGAGTGGGCTGAGCAGAGGAAAGGGAAAAAGAGAGGTGTTTTGTGTCCTCCCCAGGCAGGGTGCAGGCATCGCAGTCCAGCCAGCACTCCCCGGAGGGGCTTTCTGGACCAGATGTGTCAAACTCATTTTCACCAGGGGCCACATCAGCCTTCAAAGGGCTGAATGTAATTTTAGGGCTGTATAAATGTAACTACTCCTTAACTAGGGGCAAGGAGCTCGGCACTGCCGCCGGGTAGAAATAAGGTGCTGGGCTGGATAAAACAAGGTGGAGGGCCGGGTTCAGCCCGCGGGCCTGTGTTTGCCACCTGTGCTCTAGACGGTGAGTTGGGGTGTCTAGCCAGGGCTGCCCATGTAGCCCCCAGGCATCCTGAGGCTCACGTTGGAGAGGGACTAGGAAAACCTACTTTAGAGTGATGGGGAAGCCCCACCTCAGGGACAGCTGAGGGCTGGTGGCCTGGCTGACTGCAGAGGTTCTGCCCCAATAGACCCACCCAGCTTCCTTACCCTCCGAGTGTCTTAGGCGGAGTTTTGGTGAAAGCATATACGTTTTCTGGGGGGCGTGTGCACACTTTTCCGTGATGTGCGATGTAGCACTGCTTACAGCCAGAGTCACAACACAGCTACCTCGGCCAACCCCGGAGGCGGGGTGCACTGTGATGTCTGGGAGGCTCGTCACCAGTCCTGAGCCCTGAGCTGACCCAGCTCCTCCTCCCTCTCATGCCCAATCCGGGCCACCTACGTGCCCCCCCAAATTCACACCTGAGTGGCCCCAAGGCACGACCTTTTGAAAAGATGTGGAAAAAATAACCCCCCGTTTCAAGTCATAATTTCAGTCTGGTACTGTTTGAATGAAAAGATATAGACTATAAGAGAGACTTGCATGTGGCCTGATTTTTAGGGGCAAATGTGAAAGGAATGTAATTGTCAAGAGTTACAGAAAATCATTTGAGTTAACTACATGGTATAGTCCCATTATATCCAGAGACCACAAGCAAGATGATATCATTTCTATATCTGTTATATGTACTTCTGATGTTTTTCATATAAAAATTAGGTTAAACACATGCTAATGCCCTATTAGCTTCCCCTTGAATGGACTAAAAGTTTGCTCACTTTCTGTAGGAAGTAATTTCTCAGATTATCACATGGACTCTTCTTCAGTTCCTTGACCCTAGGTTCTGCTTGTCCGATGTACACAACCCTGCTCTGTCTCCAAGAAACCCCATGTGACTTAGCATCTCCTACGGATCCTTGTGAAGAAGCTCCCAGGCCCTGCTCCCATCTCCCCACCTCTGCACCCTGGATCCAGACCAAGGGAAAAGACAGCGCAGGCAGGCAGCCTCAGCCCAGAAGCACCAGGCAAAGCTCACCGTCAATGGCTGCCAGCTGGGGCGGCAGGTGAGGGAGCCAGGGTGCATGCCCTAACCATTTCCCACTGCCTTCCACTTAGCCTGCTTGATTCCCATTACAACACTTCTTGTCGCCTGGAACTAGGTTCTTCCAGTTTTATTTACTGGCACATCACCTGACTGTCCACTGGACACAAGTGCTATGCGGGGGGCATCTGGTCTGAGCTGTTCACCTCTATGTCTCTAGCCTCAAGAAAAGTGCCTGGCATATAGTAGGTGCTCAATACAGGCTTCTTGAATGAACAAACAAGACATAGCATCTTGGTTCCACAGAGCTGCTCACTCTCTGGCTGATCTCGGCAATACCCCTGGGCTTTGCACAGAGCAGAGGAGTGCAGGAGCAATTCAGGAGATTCCCGTGGAAGATGGAGAGCAGGTGAGAAGCTAAACTCAGAATCAGGGCTAAGAGCTATAAACCAGGAGGGTGCACTAAGTACCATGGTTAAAAGCCCCAAGACCGTGGCATCACAGCCTGGAGATGACTGCTCTGATGTTTCTGGTCTGCGTTTTTAAGGCCAGAAAATCACTGCAGAAAACCAGGCAGGGGACGCGCAGAAGGAAAGAGCCGCAGGAAGGAATGAAGTTGGGCCGCCAGCAGTTCACACAGAGGCCGACAGAACTGTTCTGCTGCTCAGAATCCACAATGTGCCATGGGCGTGGGTGGAACCGGCCCGGGCCAGCGGGAGGCTCAGGCCCTGGAAGACGCACACACCCACCTCTACAGTTCCAATGACAAGAAAGAGCTCGTTTGAATATTTCTTCTTCCAGATACAGCCACGTGTGAACAGAAACTGACACACACACACACATTTCTCACAAAAATGGTTCTTAACCTAATTGTTACTTAAATAGCCTAAGTATTTTTGCTAGTATATGTGGCCTTTTATGAACTTTTACGTCTCCAAAACACTCACAACGGGGAGGGGGAGGGGGAAACAGGCTTCAGGCTGAAACGGTTGCTCTCCTATTTCGGAATGAGTAACTGCGCACATTCCGAGAAAATGGCTGCTCTGTGCCCAGTGGGGACACACCAGAGCCCTTGGCACAGGGTATCCGGGCCAGGCCTGACCCAGGCACACTTTGGGGTGACCGGGCTCTGAGGTGTGCTAACTGTCTTTTGCTGGACTGTCCTCTTAAGGACTCAGGTTACTCAGAAGAATATTGTAATTCACGACTGAAAAATGTGTCTTCATCTAGTCATGAGGGAACATTCTCTCATGTTCCCCGAAAAGTACAAATGTCATGAAAGACAAGAGAGGCTGTGGAACTGTTTCACGTGACAGAAGATCAAAGAGACATAACCAAACGCAACGAACACTACCAGACTGGACCCTTGACCAAGGGAAGAGGAAACCACTTTAAAGGGTATCATTGTGACAAATGGCAGCATTGGGACATGGAGTATGAGTGTTGACACAGTCGTATTGATACAGTAATATTACATCACCGTTAAAGCTCCTGAATTGGATCACTGCCTTTGGTTATGCTTTCTGGAAATACAAGCTGAAATATTTAAAGATGAATTCTCAAATGGCTTAGCAAAAAATGTGTGTATGTATGTATACGAGTATGCACATATGTGTACTGTACATATATGTGTGTATATGAAAGAGATGAGATAAAGCAATTAATCTAAGAATTCATTGTACTACTCTTACAAATATTTTTAAGTTTTAAATTACTTTATTATGGGGGAATAATTTTTCATTTTCTTTTTTACTGTCTATTCTGAAATATGTCATCTGTAATACATGCAACTGAGTTTTCCCCTCATTTTTTCACAGGAGGTAGAAAAAATATTTGGAGTAACTGACATCACACTTAATGTCAATTTACCATGGTATTTCTTTAAACTTCAATATTCTATGATCCCAATAATTCACGTACTGCATAATTTTAAACTGATTTGTAATTTTCTGAATCTCACTGAAAAGCTGATTTGGGAGGGGAAAATATTTTTATTTTATACAAAAATGGGTAAAACAGGTTTATACTTCTAACAATGTAAGGTGGCTTAAATCATAACATGCCCTTTGGCTTTTTAATTAAGTCAGAAAAATACATTCCTAGCAGTTGATCAGAGCACTTTCCTGCTTCTGCCCCTTGCTGGTGATTTGGGGGCTGGCATGGATAGAGGCCTTTGGGGAGCCTGCTGACCCCTTGTCACACCCCGTCCCCGAGGTGCATCCCTCTTGGCCAGCAGTGTTGGCAAAAATGGTGCCCATTTGACACTGTCACACCCTTTCTTCCATTCAAATGGCAGATGATCAAAAGCTAGAATATTTTGTTTGGCAAGTGGCCTAAAATTTCTAAATTTATGTATTCTATTTTTGCTTCATTCTCAGATTGAATTAGTTACCAGGCAACTGAAGTAGTTAATTTCATTTGCTAATAGTTACACTTCAATAGAGGCAGCTCTGTCCCTGACCAGTCCTGGCCCTACCAAAGGCCCGACACCAGCCCCGGCAGGCGGCAGTGCGTCCTACTCCTTCTGGCTGTTGACAACACTCCTCACACTCTTACATTTTATTTGGCTTTCATGCACAGGAAAAGGGATGCCTCTTTTGGATTTATTTATAGAAAAAATATTTTAGTGATTTGTTTTCCTCCCTCCCAAAGGCTATCTATTTGGAGCATCCTAAACCCGCTTCAGGACGTTCAAGACGGCAAACGAAGCACATATGTTTTCTTCCTCTCACCAAGAAAGAAAGAAATCTTAATAGCATCGAAAGAGCACCATCAGTACCCCAGCTATACTGATGAATTTCTGGAAGACAGAGAGCAGGTGGGGCAGCTTGACAGAGAAACTAGAATAGGGAAAACTGCTACCCAAAGCCAGTCTTCCTAGTGGTGTGCTGGAAAACCCCGAATTTGTAGAGAGGGCAGACAATGGGGCACATATGAGGGAAATGAGTCACACCTGGACCCTCCCTGCAGCAGGTAGAAGGCTGGATGCGTGTGCTGTGAGAGTCACTCTTAAAGGACATTAGAGGAAAGCACAAGGTGCCTTGGCAGATGGAGTCGAGGCAAGGAGAGGAGAGAAACACAGTTCTTCCCAGAAGGGAGCGCTGGGAGACTGCTCCACCTCAGGGCAAAGCCTTCCTGTGGACGGGGCCCCAGAGGGTTCTCAGCTGGTCTGGCTGCTCTCCTTGCAGGGGCCCTGAAGGGAAATCTGCTGTCAGGCCACCCACGAACTGGCCAAGTTCTCAGCCATCCCTCCTGGTCAGAAGAGAGAGCTGCAATGGAAACCAAGGCATATGCTTGCTGAGGGGACACAGGGCAGCCACCAACTCCAATCCACACACGTCTGCACTTTATAAGTGGACACAAAAGAATGATGAGACTTTGAGGAAAATCATTTGCACAATCAAGAAAGAAAAATAACCTGAACTGGATTCCCATGCAGAAAACAGAACTCGCACACACTTGCCACCTTCAGAGGGATACTACAGCGATAAAATGAGAACAGGCTACGGGGAGAACGAAGCTGCCAGAGAGCAAGCTTTCTTGTGGGGAGGGCAGGTTACAAATTCTGACTAAAATTATATTTCCTCATCAATGACAGGAATGCTCAGCATTAACAACTGAAGAAGGATCAGATGTAGAGCTTCCAAAACACCACAGGAAAAGAAGAAAACATTATGAGGATAGCAATAAAGGAAAGTGAGTCGGGGAGCGAAACAAGGAGGAACGTGTGAAGTAGAAAATGAAAATAAATGACAGGGATAAGTCCAAACACATCAATATTTATAATAAATCCCAACAGTTTAATTCCCTTATTAAAAGACAGACTTTCAGATGGGAACTATGTAGAACTGAGCTGAATATTTACCGAAAGACTTAAACAGGACACAAAATAAGCAAAAATGCAGTATTAATAACAGACAGAAATGGAATTCAAGGCCAAAGGCAAGGGAGTATTTGACATGGATTAAAGATACAATCTATACCGAACAACACAGCGTGGGACTATGTTGTCAGGAATGCAAACAGAAACAATTGGGTTGGCCAAAAAGTCTGTCTAGTTTTTTTCTATAAAAGACACATTTTTCATTTTCACCAGGAACTTTATTGATTTGGATATTTTGAGTACGTCAGCTGTCTCCCACATAGTATAGCGCTGATTGTTCTCAATGCCCCGATTTGATCGCCATCAACTTTAACTGGTCTACCTGACTGTGGAGCATCATCCAGCGAGAAATCCCCAGCATGAGATTTCACAAACCATTTTTGACATGTTGTCAGCACAGCACCTTCTCCATACACTGCACGAATCTTTGAGTTTCCACAAAATAAAGCATAGCAAATAAATAGAAATAATAAAGCATAGTATGCTGAAAATGTTGCATATTTCTTCCATCAATATTAAAATGGCTACACAAAATTTCACCAATTTTGTTAAGTATTTTTTTAATGCACTAATAAAACTGTTTCGAGTAAAGTTAGAGACAAATAAGCACTACTGGAGCCATCTTACAAGAATAAAACCCAAGCGAACTTTTTGGCCAACCCAATATTAAATCCGTGATCACAGTGGGAAACTTTAGTACATCTTTCTCAGAAATTGACAGATCACCTAGATAAAAAAAAATAGGTAAGAATTATAGATGATTTGAATATATAATCATCAAGCTAGATGAATTTTGTATTTTAATTCAGTTTTCAGCTATCAGAAAACATAATGTTTAAGTTTTTATGTAACATTTAAAAAACCTGACCAAGTATGTGGTTCTCAATAAAACCCTCAAAAGATAAATACTGCAGGCCGCTTGGACCCCTTGCCCAAGAGTAATTTATAAAAGAAAATCAAAGCTGAAGTTAGAGACAGCAGAGTAATGAACGATGAAGAGAGCACTCAGCTCAAAATCGACAGGGTGCATCAAAGAGGGACTCCAGTCTGACATGGATTTGGAAAACAGACTGAAAATGCACTAAACCATGATTTCCAGACATTTTTTAAAAAGAGGTAAACAAAGTAGAAGAAAAGATATCAATAAAGATAACAGGAACGGATGAAACAGAAAAACAAGTTGGTTTGAACACTATAACCAAAAGATGTTTAAAAACCAATAAAAGAGAACAATCTGATACATTAGGAATGATAAAGACAACCACAGAGCTGCATTTGATTTTAAAATTATTACAGATATGTACAAATTCTAAAAAATTTGAAAAAATATTTGAATATGGAAGTGAAATGATTTTCTTGGAACATACAAACTACTACAATGAGCCAATAGGGGCAGAAAACCTGCAAAGACCAGTAATTACAGGCAAAGAAAATTGAAAAAATAGTCACAGCTCCTCCCACCTCCAACCCCGTCACAACCAGTCCCAGCAACCAGTCCAGATGGCTTTGCTAATCACTACATTTTTTTTTCTTTTTTCCTTTTAACCACCTTTAAAATTTAAAGAACACATTAATTTGTGTGTTATACTGGTATAGGACATAGAAAATATGGAAAGATTGTCAATTATTCTGCACAGCTAGTATAACCTCGATACCAAACACAGACAGGATGGGGCAAAAACAGTGAAGTACAAACCAGAGTTCAACCACTTAAAACACCTACCCAAATCCAGCAGAACATTTAAAAAGAAGAAATGTAGTATTGAACAGGAAATTTAGTATTCATTTAAGAGATCATAGGGAGTGGTCCAGGGCAGCATGGTGAACATGAGCATCAACGGTGTGGTCCGCAGCAGCAGGGGTTAGAAGCATAATCTTATTAATACATACAAAAGCAAAAATCCTAAATATGGTGAGTCAAACTCAGTAGTGTCTTAAAAGAATAACAACATACCATGACCTAGGAAGTTTATCCTATGAATGCATTAGAAAAATCTATTACTATGATTCAACTCATTAATAGATCAGAAGAGAAAAACCACATGGTTATCTTGATAAATACAGTACAAGCATTTAACAAAACTGCACATCTATTCCTACTAAAAATTCTTAGTAAGCTAAGCTCAGAAAAATCATTGATAAATGAAAAAAGAAGAAATCTCAGAACATCGGTGGAAGAAAAATGGAAAAAATAAGAATATGGGTGAATATAATATATTACCCCTCTCCTTCTGAATTTGTAAGTTGTATTTGACAGCTGAAACAAAGTTATAACGCTGTCTGATGTGAATCTAAATGTAGGTGAAAAAATCTTTAAGACAATTATAAGCAGGAGAGGGTAAAAGGGTATAAAGGGAAGTAAATTTTTTAAACTTCACTCAAACTGGTAAAATGCTGATACCAAAAGACTGCTAAATCACAGACATATATACATGTACACATGTACATGTGCACATACATTTACATATGTACACATGTATAATGTGATACCTATACAAACCACTAAAATATATATAAAGAGACACACTCAAAACCACTACAGATAAATCAAAATGGAATTCTAAAAGTGTTCAGGCAACACACAGGAAGACAGGAAAAAGATAACAGAAATGAAAAAAAAAAGAGTGCACAAAGAAAAATAAAATATCCAACTTATGTGCTAATATATCAATAATTATACTAAGTGTACATGATCTAACTACACCAACTCAAAGTCAGAGACTGAGCGGGTAAAAAAACATGACCCAACTATCTGCTGTCTACAGGAAACTCATTTCAAGTATAATGACAAAGATACATTAACAGTAAAAGGATAGAAAAAGACGTATCATGCAATCGTTAATCAGAAGCTAGCAGGAGTGACTGGACTGCCATCAGACAAAGTAGGCTTCATAGCAAAGAGAATTACCAGAGACAGAGATGGATACTCCATTACGACAGAAGGGCCAGCCCATGAGGAAAGCACAGCAAATCCTAAACGTGTATGCACCAAACCACAGAGGTACAGACATGAGAAGCAAACACGGATGGGACCGAAAGGAGAAACAGAAACCCACAACTCCAGTTGGAGACTTCAACATCCCTATCTCAAAAGGTGTTAGAAAAAGTAGACAGAAAATCAGCGAGGATATAGAGAAGCAACAGGATCTAATCAACGTTTATAGAACCTTCCACTGGAGGATAGCGGCATGTACATTCTTTTCCAATGCTCACAGAACATATACAAAGAATGACGATGTAGAGCCAAACTTCAACAAACTAAAAAAAAAATCAAAACCATACAGCGCATGTCTCTGACCACAATGGAATCAAACTATAAATCAGAAAAATAACTGGAAATTCTCCAAACACCTGGAAACTAAACAAAAGATTTCTAAGTGATCGATGGCTGAAACAGGAAGTCTCAGGGGAAATAAAATATATTAAACTGAATTAAAATGAAAATCCAACATATCAAAATCTGTGAGACACAGCTAAAGCAGTGCTAAGTGGGAAATTTATCACACCAAATGCTTATTTTAGAAAGGAGGAAAAGTCCCAAATAATAATCATCTAAGCTCCTACCTGAAGAACCTAGTGAAAGATGAGCAAAATAAACCCCAAATAAACACTTTTCATCTTATCTTATGAAGCCAATATTACCCTAATATCAAAACCAGACAGGCACCGTATAAAAAAGACAATTACAGATCATTATCATAAAAGCAGGTGAAAAACTCCTTAACAAGACATTAACAAATAGGAAAAAGGATACAATAAATTAGGGCAGAAACCACTGAATTTGAAAACAGAATAAAAGAAATGGGAAATAAAAATCTGATTTTTGGAAAAAGATCAAGAAAATCAACAAATCTCTAGCAAGAGTGACAAAGCAAAGATGTAAGAATACACAAATTACCAATATTATGAATTAAAACAGGGAATATCACTCATACCCCAAAGACATCAAAAGGGTAATAAGGGACCACTATGAACAATTCTATACACATAAATTTGACAACTTACACGAAATGGACCAATTCCTCCAAAAACACAAACTACCTCAAACTCCCCCAACAACAAGTAGAGAACTTGACTATCTCTATAAGTATTAAGGAAATTGAATTAGTAATTTAAAATCTCCCAAAACACAAATCTCCTGGCCCACAGTTTCCTAGGAGAATTTTACCAAAGAAGAATTTTTTTTAACATTTCACAATTTATTCTGTGGTCTATGCAATAGAGATATAGTTTGCTCATAGAGAATAATTCTGCCCATCTGCCAGTTAGTTTTTTTTAATTACAGTTTACATTCAACATCATTTGGTATTAGTTTAGGCACACGCAGCACAGTGGCCAGACAGCCGCAACCCACAAAATGTGCCCCCGGTGTCTCCGGCACCCGCGCAGCGCCATGCAGAGCCATTGCAGCATTATCGACTGCGTTTCCCACGCGGTGCTCTACATCCCCATGACCATTTTGTAACGACCAATCTGTATTTCCCAATCCCTCCACCTTTTTCACTTAGTTCCCCTGTACATACTCCAAAATACATAGGAGGAATTATATACCACGGCCTACTGGGGTTTATTCTAGGGATACCACCAGCTGGTTCAATATTCAAATATCAATCAATATAATCTACCACATTAACAGGCTAAAGAAGAAAATTACACGATCATACCAATTAATGCATTAAAGCCTTTGATGAAATCTAACACCCATTTATGATAAAAACACTCGGAAAAACAGGAATAGAGGGGAACGTCCTCAACTTGATTAAAGCATCTACAGATTGTTGTGACATTCATATTATAGTTCACGATGAATGCTTTCTCATAAAACGAGAAAAGGCAAGGTTGTCTGCTTTCACCATCCTGTTCAACACAGAAATGAAAGTTCTAGCCAGTGCAATAAGGGAAGAATAAGATAAAAAGGCATAAAGAACAAAGAGGAAGAAATCAATAAAACTGTCTATATTTCTAGATAACATGAGATTATGAGGAAAGTCTCGACAAACCTATGCAACAAAAAACAACTAGAATTCATAAGGAAGTTCAGCAAGGTCACTGAATTCTAGACAAATGAAACAAACATAGAGAAATCAATTGTATTTTTATATGCTAGCAATGAATGCCCAATTTAAAATACATGTAAATCCAACAAGACTTGTACAGAAAGTGGACGGTGAAAACCACAAGATGCTAACAAGAGAAAGGAAAGATCTTAGTAAATGCTGAGACAGTTTGTATTCATGGATTTGAAAACTCAACATAGCAGAGAAGTCAATTCTGCCCACATAGTTTAACATAACTCATAACAAAATCCCTCTATTTTGTAAATATACACAAGATTGCCCTAAAAATTTTAATGTGAAGGCAAAGGTATTAGAACTGCTGAAGCAATTTTGAAAAACAATAAGGTAAGATAAATCAACCTGCTCGATTTCAAAACTTATTACAGAGACAGAGCAACCAAGACTGTGTGGCAGTGGCAGAAGGAGAGACACACAGATCACTGGAAAGAAGAGAGACCTCGGAAATAATTCCACGTTACCGCCCAACTGATTTTTGACAGGTGTGCAAAAGAAACTCAGTAGAGGAAGGATAAACTTTTCAACAAATGTGCTAGAACTAGACACCAGTAGACAAAAAAATAATGCATAAGTAAATAAACCTCAGCTTAGATCTCACATCTTATATAAAAATAACTTAGAATGAATGAAAAACTTACATGTAAAACTATAAGACTTAGACAAAAAGCATAGAGGGAGAGTATCTTTGGATTTGGGGCTAGGCAAAGGATCCTCAGATATGAGGGGGAAAAAAGCTGATAATTGGACATTCACAAAATAAAAACTCTTTACTACACAGACTGAGAGAAAATATTTGGAAGCCATATATCCCATGAAGGATTATTACCTAAAATATACAAGGAACTCTCTAAACTCAATAGTAAAATAAACGATCCAATTGGAAAAGGGCAAAAGACATGAACAGACAGACATTTCATGGAACAGGGTATACGGACAGCGAACCGCTCACCTGTCCGCACAGACAGAACCCGCAATAGCGACAGCACAGGGCACCGAGAGCACGTGGGAAAGTGAGTGGGCCTCCGCTCAGGAAGGCTGTTTGGCCGTTCCTTGAAAAAATAAACACACACTTGCTGTGGGACCCAGCAACTGGGCTCCTGGGCATTGGTCCCAGAAAAGCCGAAACTCGTGTTCACCCAAAACACTATATATAATCGCTCATACGGGCTTTCCTTGTAATAGCCCCACAGTGAGCCAAGCAAGATGTCCTTCCGCAGGTGAACGGTTCAACTGTGGTGCACGCACGCCGCAGAAAGCAGTCTACAGCAAGGAAAGACGAACTTACTGACGCAGCAACTTCGGGGGTCGCAAGGGCGCTACGCGGAGTAAAAAAGGTCAATGAGAAAAGGTCACATGCCGTAGGATTCCACACGCAACGCCCTCCGAATGAGGAAATGATGGAGACGGAGAACAGGTGAGTGCTCGCCGGTGGTTAAGGGGGTGGGGGAGGGGGAGAGGGAGGTGACTACGAAGGGGCAGCGCAGAGCAGATCTTCTGGCGATGGCTCGTTCTTCCTCTCAGCTGTGGTGACAACGACACAAATCTACGCGCGTGACTGTACGGCTGGCTTTGGTAACGCACTGTAGTTATGCACGACGTGATCACAGCGGGGGCGTGGGGCCTCTCTGTGCTATCTCTGCGGCTTTAAGGGATTCTACAATTACTCTGAAAAAATTCTTTTAAGTTACTAAAGGTTAGAATATAAGCTCTCCGAGATCAGGAACTTTACCAATTCTTTGGTGTTAGATCCTCAGCATATAAACAGTGCCTCACCTACAGCGATGCTCAATTAATATGTGGAAACTGGTGACAACTTATGTAACGTGGGTCTCAATTTTGGTCTTTGTTCTTAAAGGTGCATGGTTATAAATGGTGAATCTTTGAAAACATGAAACACTACACGGTGAACAGTGATGATTTCCAGAGACGAGGACAAAGTTGGGAAGAGGTGATAAGTATCTCATAAACAACGCAGAAATATGCAGAGTAATAGGCTACATTTTTCATTCACGTCTACTTCCATCATTCGAAAGGAGGGTCTTCCCCATCTTAATGATTTTTAAAAAACACTAATAGATGCTTATTCTAGAATAAGCGAACACATACATATGTAAGGGAATACCCCACGTGTCTTTGTTCTACGGCCCTGGAAGGCAGCGATGGAGGAGTCTTGTGGCAGAAACACGTGGGTGACGGGGCGGCCAGCCCATGGGGTGTCCTGCTTTCCAGCTGTGGGGTCGCCCTGCTGGCCAGCTTGTCTCCGAACGGACACCGGTCAGCCTCAGGGTGGAAAATGCATGTTACATATAAAACAAGTCTGGCTTGTTTAAAAAAAATTTTAAATAACTTATAAAAATTGTTATATAAGTATTATTTACCTACTACTTGGGAATCTCTTTCCAGTTCCCCTCGCCTTTCTGTCATGAAGCACGGTGCAAGAACTTTTGAAAGCATTCTCTTAAATCAGCCGTTTTCAACATTGCCATCTCATGGGACACATAAACTAACTACTAAAATTCTGCCACACACCAAGAAAAAATCTTTTTTTTTTTTTTTTTTTTACAGATCTGACAAAGAAAGTAGGTATAATGTTGATTCGCTCACACCAGATGCCTACTATTGTGTTGGCTGTAGTCATTTTTTACTTGACAATCAAAGGGAAAAGAGGTCAGTGCCCCTGACTAAATAGTCAGGTAGTGCATGTTTTAAAAACTCTTGTGGCACACTAGTTGAAAATCGCTGTCTTAAACAATAGCGGTCTTTTAACCATTTACTGCCTTTGGCAGGTGGTGGTGTAAACTCCCTTTGCCGCTAGGGCGAAAGCACTGTAAAGTCACCCATTATATTTTTAATTCCCCTTTCACTATTATTCTGTGAGATCACGGCTTGAAAGTGCCCAGGCGGGGGCAGGGCGGGCGGGGGGCAGCCTTGCACCTCTGCACGGAAAGGTCACGGCAGACAGGGAAGCCTTCGCGCATCACGTCTTTATTTTACACGATGTCGCACGGAGCTCTAGGCTTCCCAGGGTGCCCTCACCTGCACTTCTCTGAAACCACAGAACAGCCCTCCCAGGGCTGCGGTGCAAAAACAAACACAAGGAATGCAATGTGACACCTAACACGTCCGTTCAGGCAGTGGATGAGTCAGATCTGAACCAGAGGTTTCAGCCTCCCGTTATACCGCGAGTTTCTGTACTCCAGAGGCACGCTGCGGGAAATGAAACATTACTCGTTACGGTCTGATTAAAAAAAAAAAAAAGGACTCACTTTGTCCGCCCTACCTCACATAGCACCCCGACTTGACCCGTTCTCCTTCCCTGTGAATCAGCAGAGACTTCCTAAGCCCCACTGTCATCGTTCAGGGACCCGACATGCTGGTCGTGGAAGAGCTCAACTTTCCAAAGAAATACAGCTGGGAAAACTCTAGAATAAAATGCCTCTTCTGGCCTCCACACCACCCTTAATTTTTAAAAAATTCTAATTTTTTTTTTTTTTTTTTACAAAGCAGAGTCAAAACCCAAGCTTGCTTTCAGACAAAAACCTGGTGGAGTGCAACGAAATAACCACCTAAGGGCCGTGCAGCCTTCGGCGCCTGGTTAAGGCCGGCAGACTGACTGACTGGACAGAGTGCAAGGCCACACACTGCTTAACGCTCTAAACCATTTTCTTGGTGAGAAACACGACTATTAAAGGTTGTGCCGGTTGCGGAGGGAAAATGGAGCTGTAGTGTGAAATGTGTCAAAAAAAAAGAATCAATGGGAAAGGATGGAAAACCTGGAGCTTCTACTGAGTAACGGGGGACCAGGATGCAGGCAGGTACTGTTCTGAATGAAACCTTCTCTAAAGCTGTTTCTGAGATCCAAGGCTCTCAAACTCGGCTGCACAATGAATTCACGTGGGCTCTTTGGGAAAGTCCCAGGGTCTGGGCCCTCTCCCAGAGACTCAGTTTGATTGGCGTGGGACCAGTCTGGGAAGAGGGTCCTCTCTAATTCTAATGGACATGGTAGTTTGAGCCCTCCCCCACCCCGACCTCTAGATGATGCTATAGATCCGGGGTGCCCGGTCCTGAGGTCACTGCAAACCTGGGGCCGCAGAGAGTTGAGAAAATGGGAGCTGGAGGGCTGGCCTTCCCAAGAGGGGGAAACGTGTGGTGAAATGTCTTGGGGAGCCCTGCATACTTGGAGCTCCGGGATTCAGCCTCCCCAGAGGGGTTATAACTCAGTGACCCCAAGACAAGGCAGAAAACTTTGTGTCTCGCAAGGACCAGCCACCTGGAGGGAAATGTGCTGAAAACAAGATCCTTATGGTCTCTGGATGCCCTTTCACTTTCTTTTTCAAGAATAAAAGGAAAAGGATAGTTTACCGTGGCTAGCAGTTCATCACTACGCAATCTGGATTTGGGAAAATCAGCCTGGTAAGTAATTGCCAAGACATACATTTTATGCCCTGGCTGGTGTGGCTCAGTGGATTGAGCATGGCCTGTGACCCAAAGGGTTGCCGGTTCCCTTCAGTCAGGGCACATGCCCAGGTTGCAGGCCGGGTCCCCGGTGGAGGGTGCACGAGCGACAACTACTCATTGATGTTTCTCTACTTCTCTTCCTCCCTCATTCCCCTCTCTCTAAAAGTAAATAAAAGACAATGACTGCTTCTTACTAAAAAATAAAAATTTAAAAAAAAAATTGCATTTTCCCACACTGACCTGGTGAGAGCATTTCCAACTTCACGACTCGGACACCTTTCTTCCAAAAATTGAGTGAATTAGGATTAAGGGAGGAACCCATTTCTTTCTTCTGCTACCACTGCGAGTGAATGCTGACCCTCTGGTCCAAGAAGCAAAAGCAGCACACCCCTCAAACGAAATGAGGTCCAATTTGCTGGCAGGAGCAGGAAGAGATGGGAAAGACACGTGGACCGGCACAGCTAGCCACCAAAGGCCGCTGGGGAAAGCTGCCTCCGGGGGGATCAACGTCACACTTCGGAGGCCTGGCCCAAGGGGAGCAGGACGTGAAGGCCAGGACAGACTCGAGCAAGAGCTGGCCAGGGTCCCTTGAGACAGGCAGTATCTGACCCAATTATCTAAGAGGGAGAAATGAAGCTCGCCATTAGGACCCTCAAATACAAAGGCAGAAATCTCCAAAGCTTTCACCGCTCTCCTGCTTCGTTTCCCTCCCCTCCTTCCGGGCAGTCGTTAGGACACAGACAATTACAGAAATGGAGGCAGCCTGTGGTCCTGTCCCTGTACCAGTGGGTGACTTGGGGGCCACACGCACCCTCCAATTGGTTTAAGACCCACGGAGCCTTCCAGAACTTGCATCTAGAAGCGGGCGTGTGCACTGCAGGACTGAGTTCACCTCTTCCAATTAAGTACGATTGTTGTAGTTTCTGTCCCTGATGCATTATTCTCGGAGCATGAATCCCCTTAAAATTGGTCTTTGCAGGGAAACTTTGCTTTTTAAAAATCAGGACATTTTTCATAAAAGGAGCTGGCCCCGGCTTTGCTGATGGGCCCGCAGCTTCGTAGCGGCAAAGCCGTGGACCTCCCGGCTCCTCTTCACCTGCGCCCCGGCCCCCATCCCTGCCACTCAGTGAGATGCATTGTCTGCCTCTCTCAGCTAATAGACTCTCTTCAGAAAGGGAAGTTAATCCTCGGGCGGCGCAATGTTAAACCACCCGAGGAAGAACTGAATATTTCAGAAGAGAATGGGATAAAAAATGGCCACTGCTATTTTAGATTCTTTGAAAATTTAAGTGGAGGAGCAAAAAATAGAAAGCAGCTTGTACTTGGCACAACGGAGCCAAGTTCACTTTTGTGAGATTCTTAGTAACATGCAGGGAGGTGGCGGAAACAGCGACACGCATGAACCCAAAGAGGGGACCTAGCCACTCAGTCGTGGGGAGCACACGCTGGAGTTTCTGGGGCCGAGCAACTGTTCCAATCCCTTAGGTGTGAAAAGAATATGCACTTTCAAGAAATAAAAATGGACCTATTTGCCTTCCCCGCACAGTCTCCCAATGAAAAGCAAACCTTCCAGCTCAGGAGGAGCCAGCTCCGGAGTCTGCTGCCCTGGGTGGGGTCCTGCTGCACAGTCACTGGCCCAGCATGTGGTGTGGCCTCAGCTGCCTCCCCCAAAAGGGGAGTCCCAGGAGACCCTGCAGGTGGGGCAGGTGTGAGGGATAAACGTGGCGCCCTGTGTCTCGGGGAGGGGTGAGCAATCAAGAATGCTGGATGATGATGACCTGCGTGCATTTTTTTATTGCAGAAGTACAAAGAGAAAGCTCTCTCCTCTGTGGACCGGGGAAAACCGGGTAATTGTAAAAATGCTGCAATCATTTTTCTATCCTGTGCTTTTACAATCCAATTTACGGCCCTGCTCCTCACGGCTGCTTTCCAGAGCGCGCACAATGTGGTTAAATGTATTAGCGGGAGTCGGAATTGCAGGCTCGAGTATTTATGTATTTATGGCTCGCCTCATGGAGGCACAAGTGATGTGACTTCAATTGTTTTAATTTGCTACACCTTCTCTCCCTCGGCCTGGGGCCCTGCACACTGACTCACGCAGCTGGCAGGGACAGAAGGGGCTGTGGTGAGCACCCCACGGGCCACGGTGGGGTTGTTCTGCCCTGGAGACTGTGTCACGCAGGCAGGGGCTGCCTAGGTCCTGAAAGTGCTTCCATCTCCAATGCCATGTGGGGGTGGGGCTGAGCACCTGGCCCGGCCTGGAGGCGCCGCCATTCACCACGGTGAAGGGCAGCTCGCACCGTTTCCAGCCTCTGCAGTTCTGTAACCGGCTCTGGTTCCCCGTGGCAGGGGCCGACCGCGGCAAGGCAGAAAGCCCGGGTAAGGAGCGTGGCCTCCCAAGAGTGCCTGCTGGGCTTTCGCTCCTCACGTGGACTTGAGCGAGTCGCTTAGCCCCCCTGGGCCTCAGTCTCTCCAACTGTGAAGTGGAGATAATAAAACCTGCCTCGAGGGTGAGGGGAGGAATTAAATGAGGACCCCTCCAGAGTCCTTGGTGGTTTGAGGCCTTAGGTGTTGGCTCTGTTATTAGTGGATTTAGATGTCCAGTTCTCCCCAAGCCCACGTGGCAACACCCTCTTGGCGCCAGGTCCTCAAATGCCGCCCCCCCCATTCCCCACTGCCTGACATTCTTTAAAGTCCCGTGGGGGTCCTCCCTGCTTCCACAGGCACTAACTGCACCCCCCCCAAGTAGGCTGGGTCCCATGGTCTCATTCTAGTCTTGCCTCAAATGCCACCTCCTCCAGGAAGCCTCTCCAGCCCCCTGCCAGCCAGCTCACCTCTTCCTTCTTCCCTGGCACGCGGCATGTGTTATTAAGCCACAGTGGTGTGCATTATGACCGACACATGTTGTCCCTGCCAGTGCCCTTGAGGCCCTAGACACAGGGTTGTGTCTTAGCTGTCCCTTGACCTGGCCTGTCCACTCACCCTGTCCATGGTGTGCCCTTAGCAAGTGGACAACACGCTTTGGCTGAACTGCAAGCTGGCTCACAGAAACTAAATAATGCAGCTTCCCGAAATCCTGAGTCAGGATCTGGCAGTTTCCTGTGTGGGGTGCCCGACGCAATCAGAAAGAAACTACATGGACCCTTCCAGAACCTGAGATAAGACCTCATGCTCAGGGCACTGGGAAGGTGCCTCGCCAAGAAGCCCTCCGGCCCCAGGCGCAGCGTGGCCTGGCGGGGCAGGACTGGGGCTTCCCACAGAAGGAGCGTGCCTTGTGGGAGCCCTGGAAGTACTTGTCTGTGCAGCACACGGCACCCAGTTCTACACTGGCACCTTGCCATTGATAGACTGCAGGGCCCCAAGGGTGCCCTGTTCAAATCTGGACCCCTTGAACTTCCCCTGAGCATGTATGGTTAGGGTAGAAGGCGGTCAGGCGCTTGAATTCTGGAGTGGGACTCGCCTGATACTGCTTTCCCAACTGGGTGTCCCTCTCCAAGGTCCTGATCCACAGAGGCCCCAGTCTCCCCCTCTGTGAGCTGGTGTGCCCCCACCTCCCACGGCGTCTGGCATGGCTAACATGAGCCACTGCGTGCGTAGTTTCGGTGCAGCCCCCAGCAAGAGCTTGGTAACACTCACTACTATTGGAATGCTGCTGCAGACGCGTTCGCTCTTCTGTGGAGTGAATTACGTCTCCACAATCTAGCATGAGCCAGAGATCATGGGTAAACCTGTTCTGCTTGCCGAGTCGGAGTGGGTATGAAGGAGTCAGGGAAAAGAAGAAAATGACCAGACTCAGGTAGATCTAGACCGCGCGTGCTGGCAAATGCAAAATCTGCTTTTCAAGTTTAAAAAGGCAGTGGAGTGGGGTGGGCCTGGTGGGAGAAAACTGAATGGGTTTTTCTACCTCGCTGACCTTAATTTCCAAAATAAACTGTCTCAGGACAATGACGACTTCCCAAGCTCTCAGCTCATCACCCGAAGATTAGAAGGAAAGAATGATAGGTAACAGGTGAAAGGCGGAGCCCAGCTCCTAGCCCGCAGGAGCTGAGAAGCCAGGACGCTGGCTGTCCTAACATCAGCTTCCTCTTCGCTCGGGAGGGCCCCGAGTGAGAGTCTGAGAAATCGCCCTCCTTAGATGGCCTGTGCTTTTCAGGTCCAGTGGAACTACAGCAGCTCTCTTCAGTTAATGACCGAGAGGGACACAGGGGACCTGCCTTTCCTGAAATTTACTGGCACGGTCAGAGGGCAGGGAGGCTGGCCTCCGGGACAGCGGTATTTAAGGAGCCATTTAAAGGAGCACATCAACTATGTGCCTGCATCCATGGGCTCAGATCACCCCAAGAGGCTGAAGAAAAACACTTCTAGTGTGTGCTGGGGAAGGGGGGCAGGGAGAGAAGGGTGGGGGTGAAAACACCACCTAGCATCTGAACTAGAGAACCATTTCCAGAAGAAGGAAATCAGCAAACCACTCAAGCCAATCTATTTATGGAGCTACTGCTATTAACAGGTAATTTACAACGTGCATGAGAGGTTTTGCTTCCAGGAGCATCTGCTTTTAAGCGGCACACAGTGAGTACCGCAGAGGGCGCCTCCTGGAGATCCGGGGCTTAATGTATCCCGGAGGGCGGCGAGGCCTGGTGCCGGGTGGCAGTGAGCTCATTGCTTTGAAAAACACTGTGTGTGCGTGTGTACATGTGACACGGCCATCTGGTCTCATACCTGTGACCACCTAGCTCCTACTTCTTTTTCTCCCCCTACTCTAATCTTCAGTCAAGGCCTCCCAGGACCTCGCTACTCACAGTGGCTCCAGGGAGCAACCACACTCCCTGGGAAGCTGGTAGAAATGCAGATCCTTGGGCTGCCCGTGACCTGCTGTGCCCGAGTCCGCATCTAATACGCCCCTCGGTGCACATGGGAAAGCTCGGCGAGCCTGGCTCCGGGGAAAACCTTGCCGACGCACGGACCCTGATGACATGGACATGAGTGGAAACGGGCTCCTTCCCCCCAGCGGACTTGATCAAGAGCATTACTCTCAAGCACCAGCTGGGTCAGGCTCTCAGAGAAAAGAAATGAAGTAGAGTCTGGAAATTCTGGTTTCTGCGAATTTCATAAGAGCGAATCACAGGATGCAAAGGCTCATCGTTGCTGGGGAGCGCATGCTGTAGTCTCCATCAGCATTACTCCGTCTTCACAGGTACTAACGCGTTTCTTTTCTCTTTAATTATGCTTTTTCTGGGCTGACTCGGATATCGGGCTCCAGCCCCCAACCCCGCCACCTTCAGTGCCCTCCAGTTGTCTTCCATCGCCTCCCCCCGACCGCCGGCACTCAGCTCTGCTCCCCCCCCACCTCTCGTTCTTGAAGGGCCCAGGGCCTTCTAAAGATACACCCAACGGTGGTTCTTTCACCTGCACCCCTGTATGCCGAATCGGACAGCTCCCCTTGGGTTCCACCCCAACACACACGACCCATCACATCCAGCATGCCTGAAATAACGCACTTTGCTCCCCAAGTTTGCTCCCTCTGCCCTGTTCCAGGGCCACCAGCACTTGCCCCTCCCAGGCTTCCACCCTGTGGTCACTTCAGCTCATTTCCCCACCCAACCCTTGTCACTGTCTCATCATCACTGAGCTGGGGGAGGCCTAGGAACTCCCGGTCCAACCCAACGCGGGCCCTGGAGCTTGGTGAGCAACCCGCCCAAGGTGACCCGGCTGCTTTAGGCCTCGTGTCCTCAGGGGGAAAGCTTAGGCTCTTTCCGCCTCCCCGTCCACTTGCCCGACGTCGTGGGTGCTTGGTGGACACACCTGTTCCGACCATCTCCTCTGCCCCTGCCCATCCTCTAGTTCCCGATTAACCCCAACATCCTCTCTCATCGGCTCCGTGACGGTCTCTCCGTTCCAGCCTCTCTCCCTCTGCCATTCCCCCACGGAGACAATGAAGTCACTTTAAAAATACCACCTGAGCATTCCCAGCCGCTAGCTCCCAGCTGCTCGTGGTGTCCCCGCTTGCCCACGCCCCTTGCCCTGGTGTCCTGCCGCCTTGCCGGCCCTAGGACGGACTGCAGCCTCTTCTCACCTGGGGACAGAAATTCTCCACCTCGGCGCCTCCCACCCCGCCACGCCCTTTCCACCCTCTACTCTGCTCCTGCTGTTGCCAGCATCCTTCCAGAGTTCAGATCTGGCTCCAAAACCCGAGGGGCTCTCCCTGCCTCTCATTTCCTACAGTCCCGTATTTTCTGTCCCATTTATCATTAAACAATTAATCATGTCCTACTTCTGGCTGCTTTGATCGGCTAGGAAAGACACACGTTTAACTCTCCAGCTGCCCCCGCCTAACCGCCCCACCCCGTCCCGAAATGCTCTGGAGATGTGACCTAGCGCCTAGCGGGGTGCAGGACAGACAGCAGGCCCCAGACAGACAGTACGACGTTCACATGCGATACATGAATGAAAGATGGTGAAGGCCTTTGTGGGGTCTCTGTGTGCTCTGGGAACCAGGGAGGATGCAGTGACAATGGTTCCAGCCTCTGCTGCCCTCCAAAGTGCCCAAAATGAGGTTTCCAATTTCTCTTTTCTACATAAACCTGGCCCCTTTACAACTGATTAAAATTTTTGCAAATCCTATTTATCAATTTCGACTAACTGGTGTTTTTCTCCAAAGAGGTTGAAATATTTCTACATCCTGACCCTGATGTGAGACCCCTGTGTGAGACCAGTACCGCTGCCCCTGCTCAGGAGCAAACTCCTGTCCATTTCCATTGGCCGCATCGCCTTATCCTTGCCCAGTCTAATCTGCTCCCCATTGCAAAATGAAGATTTAACAAGAGCAAAGTTGGTCTTGTCATTTCTCTATCCCCCTGACCTCTCAGTTCCTCAAGGCCATTCCCCCTGCTGTCCCCTGTCAGGATGGCTCACCTCTCCCCAGTGCCTGCTCGGTCCCCCCACCCCCACCTGGCAGCCTCATTAAGCCATCCTTAGGGGTTTTGCCTTAATGTTACTTAATACCTACCTACAGGCCCTCCCGGTACAAAACATACACTAAGAGGCAGAGATGTCGGTGTGACTCCCTCTGCATCTGGTGCCTGTGCATAGTAGGTCCTCAGATGTAGGTTCACTTTCCTCAACCTAAAACCATAAGGGCAGAGGAATTCCGAGTGAGGTGAGCCATTCCGAGGGATCTGTACTCCCTGACGTGCCAGAAAGATTCAGCCTCGTCTCAAATTAACCTGAGCTGTGACACCCAGAAGCCCCTGCCCCGTCCCTGCTGCGGAGCTCAGCTGGCGAGGCGGTGACAGGCGAGGGGCCCTTCTTCACAGGCTCCTCACTGGCCTTGGCGGGGACAGCCACCTCTGAGTAGTGCTGGGCAGGTTATTCCAATGCTGGGCCCTGGATTTCTGTTGTTTTTTTTTTTTGTTTTTTGTTTTTTTTTAAATTGAGTAAATTATTCATAAAATGTCCCATCGAGCCATGTTTAAGCACACAGTTCTGTGCTGCTAAGCGCATTCACACTGCCCTGCGGCCAGCACCCCCAGCCATCCCAGAACTTGCCACCTTCCCCAGCCGAGACTCTACTTGTCGAACACGCTCAGCCCCTGGCAATGACCCCCTCCTGTCTCTACGAATGTGACCTCTCTAGGGACTCGTACAGGGGGAATCACACAGTGTTTGTCCTTTTGTGACAGACTTGTTCACTTGGCACAATGTCCCCACGGCTCATCCACGCCACGTGTGACAGGATCTCCTTCCTTTCTAAGGCTGAGGAATGTTCCGCTGCATGGACATACTGCCCTTAGCTTATCCGTCACCTGCCGTGGACACAAAGGACAAGCCCCCCCCAGCCGATGGCGGCACATGCCGATGTCGCCGAGGCTCCCTGCCCCGGAGCCTGCACCTCTCTGCCCGAGGTTCCCTGGCCTCAGAGCGCGGGCTGGAAACACTGCTGCGTTAATAGCCCCACAGTTACCTGCTCCCAACGGACTGTCTCCTGTCCAGACTCCCTTCCCTCCGCTCTCCCCCCTCCCCTCTCCCCTAACCAGTGCGGCATGAGCTCATCTCCAGGTGAACCTTTGCACTTGAATCCCCTCCGTGTCTGCTTCTGGGGGAATCCAAACCAAGTCCTGCTGCAAGCTCACTTGTGCCTGGCAGTGACCCCAGAGGACAGGATGGAGACACGACACGTCCGCTGCAGACTGAGAACTCTGTTATGCACCCACAGGGGATTGGACCCCACGGCCCAGAGAACTGCCGGGCAGCCACCGCAGGAGGAGGATCTGGACCAAAATCAGCCTGGAAACCTTCTTGGGAAATGAGTGAGAAGGACCGTTTCTGCCGGCTCGGGGCTACCAATGGCAGCTGTGGGCTACTGCGGAGACAAGCCAAGTTGCCCTTCTGGCTGGTGGCTGGCCTCCCCTACCTACAAGCCAAGTAGTGTCTCCCCACACGGTGACGCTGCCTCTATTCCAAGGCCAGGCAGAGGCCTGAGGGGCGGTCAGGTCCAAAGTGAATCTCAGTCTCGCAGGCCCGTGCCTGCCTGCCTGCCTTCAGGGGCTCTGCCAGCCCTTCTGTACAAACGCAAGGCTGCAGCATGCCTCACGGCGTTTAGACAGCCGGGGGAGAGGGAAGCCGGGCGGAGGTGCAGCTGCGGCCGGCACCAGCTGCCCCAGCACGAGGGCAGAGGACGAGTTTGACTCTGAGTTGTTGCAGCCTCCCGCTGCCCGCCCTTCCCTTTTCTGGCCCGCGCTAACCCTTCCCTGCAAACTGCAGGCGAGTCTGTGACAGCCACACGGCTCTGGCGACATGGGAAAGGAGAGAGCCAGGGCGAGGACTTTTACAGGGGCGGCTGTCCTCCACCCCCTCTGGGTCACGATTCCACTGTCAGAGGACTTCATGTCGTTACTGAGGCCTCACATCACGTCGGATGATGTGAACAGGGTCCTGATTTAGCGTCTTGCGTTTGGAAGATGACCGCTTTCCGCCGACAGCGGGGAACCCTCGGCTGGGACGGGCCTGTGGTGGCTTTGTTTTAAGGGATAACCGCTGATTATAAAACGGAGCTTACTACACTCTGCAAAGTCACTGTGTGTCCCCACTCCTGCGTCCGCTCTCAACTAGTCCAACCCACCCACCAAGACAGGAGTGATCCCTGTTTACCCAACTGACATTCACCCAGTTTCCTCTCTCTGACACAGTGGGCCGCGGTCTGTGGACACACACAGAGGAGGAGCCTGCCCTCGGGGAGTCTTCAGCATAGTTACGGGCAGATTAGCCATGGCCGTGACCACGAGCACTGACAACGTGTCCACAGCTGTCCCAAGTGCCTCGCATTTGTCCACCTGCTCTGTCCCCTCTGCAGCCCCTTGAGGAGCATGTCCATATCCGCACATCACGGGGTGAGGAAACCCCACTGCTACGCTGAGCCAGGATCCCACCCACAGAGCAGGCTCCAGCACCCACACTTTTTTTTATCCTCATGTGAGGATATGTTTATTGATTTTAGAGAAAGAGAAAGGGAGGGAAGGGGAGAGAAAGAGAGAAACACTGCTGTGAGAAACATCCATCAGCTGCTTCCTATATGTGTCCTGACTGGGGATTGAACCCACAACCATTTGGTGTGCAGGACAACACTCCAACCAATGGAGCCACCCAGCCAGAGCCTAGCACCGACATTCTTAGCCACTGTGCCTCACGACCTCTCAGAAGCTCAGTGACGGACGACCTTGCGTCTCACGGGGGCTCTGCTCTGCGCCTGCCCTCTCTTTCTGAGCCTCAGAGCAGAGCTGCTCCCTGTCACCGGAATCCACACAGAAAAACAAACGCCTGCTCACCTCACTCCGCCTGCCAAGCTCTGCCGACCCCTGTTCAGAGCAGGTCTGCATGCGTAATGGCTAAAGTCAGGGTTTGATGGAGAGATACACACCCTGGACGTCTTCTGAAACGCTAATCGGGTGTCAGGGCTCCGAGTTTGGACGTAGGTTTTTCCTGCCCCGAGGGCAGCCTGTGACATCCTGCTTTCATGAGTCACTGAAATTGTCTTAGCCCATCTCCTTCGCCAAGTTACAAATGTTTTAAAGTGTGACGATCATGACAGAATATGGCACGTGAGCAGAGAAATGAGCATGCATGTACGCACGCACATACGTGCCTTCCGTTTGCACCGTTTCATCACAAAGAACTCAGACATCCCTTATCTGACGGTGGACAAGACACGGACATTCCTGCCAGGTACTGTGCGGGGTGCGGCCGTCTCTAGCTCGAGGTTCTCAGAGCCTAATGAGAATGAAAGGCCATCAGAGGACTGGCTTTAAGACAACATGTAGAGAAAGGAGCCACGCACCCTGCCAGGAATGGGGTGCGGGCGACTGGGAGTCAGGGAAGGCTCCCCGAAGACGAGACAGCTGGCTGGGTCTTGGACCCTAAGTAGGAATAATTTACAGTTAAAAAAAATGTACACAAGGTAATGGGTTGATGTGGAAAGGGTATTTCCTTAGCCCTAATCCAACATCTCAAAGTTCTGCAGGGGCCTTGGCTCCTGACATTGGCCTTGAGACATGAATGTAAGGTGACCCTTAGGTGTTTCTGCACAAACTGCCCAGGCTTCCTGGCAGAACACCATACGAGAATGCATCATAGCTGACATAGCACCATGCACAGGCAGGAAAAATTCAGCAGGCTCCAAGAGAGCCTAGGCAATGCCCATCTTCCATTAGCTTTCGGGGACTATTGTTTAAACAGTCATATCCTTTGCAGGGGGTATGGAGGGGTGACGTGGAGTGAGGAGCTTAGCTTGAAGAAAAATGAAATTGCCACCAAACAGATGGTTAACTGTAGTGAACCTCAGAGAACCAAGAAGAGACACCCCTGTTTCAGAAAACAATTCACAAATAAACTGCCAATCAACGCAGCTCCAAGTCCCTGGCAAACTCCTCTTCAAAAAAGCAAAGGAACAGAGCAAGGGGAATGTATAATCTCTTTTCCTGGGCAGATAGCAGCCTGTATTTTGACAAGCAGTAACGGAAAATAGGTTTCCTGCATGCTTTCTCCGTGTTGTTGGTTCTCTCAGTTGCATTCTGGGCCCCCCTGCTCGGGTGACATTCCATCTATTTTGTGACTGTGACATGTCTAGTGACCCAGACTTGCATGAAGTTTGCTTAGAATTTTAACTACAATTCTTATCTTGACTCTTCATGGCTTATAAATTTCTCCAGTTTTCCTGGCCCCTGGGCCTTGGTGTGGAAGGACCTAGAAGGTGGCACTATGAGTGAGTTGCCACGTTGCCTGTCACAGGACCAGAACCATGATTGAGACAGACTCTCACAAAAGAAAGTGGGGGCAGCGGGGAGTGACAAGGAAGGTACCAGTAGAATAACAATGGTTTCCACAGGACTGAATTTGAGGCTTCTAGAAGGCACCTTCTGAATTCTAGAGGCACCCTGATAAAAACTACACGAAAATGGTGATGTTGGAGACCCCAGCCTCTGTCCCCCGAGAAAAATAAAAAAATTAGACAGTTATCCACAAATAAAATAACTCTGGGAGAATTCTAGAGTCCACTTAAGAAATTTTAGCAGCACAGTGGAACCAAAACCCCCCTCCAAAAAACAGACACACAAAAACCCAAGCAGAATAACCAGAGAAGAAGAGAAGGAGCCTGGCTTCACGTGGCCGGTGTCACTCCATTCCCCAAGCTGGCACCGTTTAGTGCCCGGAGGAAGCCACCAGCTAGGAAGAGCGCCCCTTGCCCGGAGGGGATGAAAAGAGTGAGTGACTGGCTTCTCCAGCCTTTGGGGGTATCGCTCGAAGGTCCCACACTTCAGTTTCCATAGAAGGGACCTTCGAGGACAGTGCTTCTCGAACTTGAACGTGCACAGGAACTGCCTGCAGGTTCTGAGCCAGCAGGTCTGGGATGAAGCCTCAGATGCCATGTCTCTCACAAGCCCCCACGGGCCACTCATGGCTTGGGAGATTCGAGATGACCTGCTTCAACCCCCCTCATCTTCAGACGAAGACGCTGAGGTGCAGAGCGGGGTGATGACTTGGGGAAGGAAGGTCAGGGAAAGAAATGAATTGAGTCTAAAATTCTGGGTCTGGGATTCTTGGTCAGGCGCCTTTTCAAAAGAAACGACAGGGGTGAGGGGCTACCCTCCCCTCCCCTTCAGTCCCGGGCAGGATTTTACCTAAAACGTCATTTAGTTTTGAGTCCTGGTAAGTGAAAGCAAGACGTATCAACTTGAACATAACTGATCTCTATGCTGAACCTATTTCTCCTTTTGCAGCACTTGAAGGAGCCAAAGAGGGATGAGTTAAAACAAAAAATCAAGAACAGTGTTCTTAGACATGGAAATAAAGAACAAACTGACAGTGACCAGAGGGGCGGGGAGAGGGGGATAACGGGGAAGGAAGGAGAAGGGTCAAGTCAAAGAACATGTATAAAGGACCCATGGATAGAGGCAAGGGGGGGCAGGGGAGGATCGAATGTGGGAGGCGGGAGTGGGTGGGGCAGGGGAGAGCAATGGGCTGAAATGGGGACACCTGTCATTGAACAACCATGAAAAGCAAAGACCAGGGCTCTCAGGGCCACAGAGAGCTGTCGCCTGTCACTCGCAGTGATGTGAGGTTTTCAGATTCTGCAGGAATGAGAGCTTCCTGTCTTAATCAGGAGAAGGTATGCGCTCTTAGCGCTTTTTAATGCCATCTGTCTTCCTGATCCGGTCACAAGTAATCAGAGAGTTAACAAATACCAGCTTCTGCAACACTTGGAGTATCATTTCCCAGTAGGTGACAGTGACTATTACCCCTGGGCTCCGCCCCTAGTCACCCAGGAATCTGAATGTAAATTCAGCTCCCCACCTAATTCTAATGCCTGGCCAGTTTTAGGGACCTGCAGACTAGCTGACGCCTCAGAACTGCCTTTCAGCTGGGGATGGTGCAACCGCGACCAGGACAGAGGCCGGGTCGCTCATGTGCCACCTGGTGGCGAGGGGGAGAAGGGCACATCGAGGGAGGGTGCAGCTGGGCCGGAGTGAACCCAGGGGGGCCGAGGGTGAGAGGTCCCGCCCACTGTCTCTGTCAGAAGAGGACCAAACTGTCCAAGATGCGGAACGGCCCTGAGGAGCTACCATCGCTGGGAAGAAGGCAATCTGGACATTTGAGACCTGATCAGAAAAGGAGGTCTGCAAAACTGAGGCTGTGATCCCCAAGTGTGGAAGGAGGCATTTGCAGGACAAAAAAAAAAAAACCACAGCACACACACACACAAAAAACATTCCTTTGAAAAGCCTTTTAGAATTGAATGGAAAACATTTGATGTGGGACAGATTTTCTCTGAAGATGTGAGCAGCTTGCTGGGTGAACTCTGAGCACGGCTGAGGACTGGGGTGGCAGGGGGTGGCAGGGGCTGGCGGCTTCCCACACTCTCCTGAGGGGTGGGGGAGGTGGGGGCAGCGGACTGTTTCCATCACCCAGCCTCTAGGGATGAGGGGCTGTGGCAGGGGGCATCGTGACCCTGATCCCTACCTTCCACCCTTGCCTTCTACAATATGAATTTGCAATTCCTCCCACTAAAAGGGGGTTGGGGACATACTTCTCTGCCCCTTGACTTTGGGTTGCGCGGCCTAGTTTGCTTTGGGGACTAGAACGAGGCAGATTGGTGGAGCCTGGCTGGCAAGGCGCCTGCCTGTTTCACCTGCCCTCTTGCTCCACTGCCTTGACCTTGAGCAATGGCAGCACTGAGTTCTGCGGTGGTTTCTGACGCAGCGCTGGCTACATGGTCCAGGAGCCCAGGTGCCTGGCCAGGAGCCTCAGCGAGCGCGCATCGCACCCCCGCTGTGCTCTGCTCAGGGCAGGGCATTCCTCCCTCCGGAGGCCCGTGCACAGAGCCACTGCCTGAGAGGACAGGACGCCTCCGTAATGAGTCATCGCTGACCCCAGCCCTGGATCCGCATTTCAGCCCCGTCCTCACATTCCCACCCATGGTGAAAAGAGAAACTGGACCTTTAACCACGGAGGTTGCCTGAAAAGTAACACTTTTGCTAAGAATACACATGTGACCATGAACACTTTGCCAAGTCACCTGCCTTTGGCTCAGGTCTCCTGGGGCTTCACAAACCCTTACTCAGTCATCATTTGGAGGCCGGTGGCTTCTGCTCACTCCTGCAGCACAGAGGGGCCTGGGGACCTGTCCCAGGCCCCTGACAGGGTTCTTAGAGGGAAGGAGGACAAGGAATTACCCATGGCCTCGTTGGAGAGGCAAGGCCCTGGCTAGAAATAATTTCTTATCAGTCCAAGTGCTTGCCTTGTCGGAGCCTGTCTTGGGTTGTAATCTGGCTCAGCTGCTTTCCGATGGTGTTATTTTAGGGAAATCACATTTTCTGAGCCACGGTTTCCTCCATATAAAACCTTACGCATTGCTGTCTGCGTCCTAGATAATAACTGCGGAAGGAGAAAACGTGGGTCCTCGGGGGTTGGTGTTTTCTTTACCGCGTGCACAAGGCTGCCTCTTGCCACCAGGCAGCTTGCTAACGGCACACAGACTCCTGGCCAAGGAGGCGAATGGGGCTGACGGCCACCCCCTGTGTAGCTGCCCAGAAAGAAGGGGCCCGGCTCCTAACTTGCGCAGAAGGCATACGGCAGCCCTGAGGGCGCGCCCGGGACACTGAACGTGAAAGATGCGGTAATGCTGCAACTTCCCTGGAAGAAAGGACACGTGATCCCTCATCTGAGTTACTAGTAAATAACTAACTATGCAGCGCTTTAAAGAAGAGCCAGTGGCTGTCTGTCCTCCCTGCAGCCTGGGGAGCCTGACTCAGCAGGTCTCGGGGGAGACTCGGCGTCTATACTTCACTCCGTGTCCCGGGTGCAAACCACCGAAACGTTTCTGGTCTCCTTGGCCCAGGCCAGGGCTTCTGAGAGCCACGATCCGGTCGAATAAACAAACAAATAGGAGGTAATACTCTCCAGCAGGTCAAGTGTAAATCCCAGAGTTAAAAATCCAGGAATACCCCCTGTGTCTTGTTAATTAGCGCTTTGGCAGGCCAGGGCCTCCCAGCAGTTGGGGCAGGGAAAGGTCAGGGCACGGAAGGGGACAGACACACAGCAAGGGGACCGGGCGGCCTGGGAGGCGGCCAGGTCTCTGACATTAGCCCATGACGCACACTCATGACAGGGAAGAGCTCGGCCACCGAAGGCAATTACAGCAGATGAGACATCGCGCAAGCCAGCGAGAGGGGGAGTGCAGGGGGGATATCTTATTATCTCTGTCTCGCTTAATAGGAGTTAATAGGTGGAAGGGGACAGAACAATGGTGTGGGAAGTTTAATGCCAGTGCAGGCTAACATGCATGCTATGTGTTTATTTCAAAGAGGAGAAAGGCCCAAATTTTATACTGAAAACAAATGCTAAAAATTAATTATAAAGAAGACCCCAGAGGGCCTGGAGCGTGTTCCCTGGGTGACTGATTAAATGCCTGCCTCGTTTCGACTGGTATAAACCCAATCTCTTGGAAGAAGGCCAAGACTACTTGCCAACGCCCACAGAGGCGCTCCAAGAAAACGATCCTGGTGCCAGGGAGGAGAAAAGCCACCACCGCGGCCGCTGGAGCCAGGCACCGCCGCGGGGTGGGGCCCGGCCCGGGCGGGGAGGCTGACCTCTGCAAGGTCAGCATGGGTCAAGAGCAACCTCTGTCACCTGAAACTGATGGCGGATGGACCGAACAATGACACAGCTCAGCCTGGGGTGAGATGGGCTGTGGAGTGCCTTCTCTCTGCAGGTTCGAAGGGGCTGGGTTGTGTTTGCTTCCAGAGAGGAGCCTTCGAGTTCTCAGACTGCGCAAGCTCTAATGGAAAATCTCCGCGCTAGGACGGAAGCCAAAGACTCCACTGTCTCTGGAATTTTAAAATTACATTTTAATGGCAGGATAACCTTTTCCTTGTTGAAGTAAAACTGAAAGATTACCAAAAATGCTGATGTGCCCCCTTCAACACTCCCCAACCCCCAACCCCGGTTCTTTCCTTTTGCCCCTAAAGGTGACTGCCGCGAGCAGTCAGGTGTGGGTCCCCTCGGACCCACAGAGAACACAGACCCACAGAGTTCTTTCACGTGGTATTTTTCCACTGGTGGTATCACACTGGGCATATTTTTCTGCAACTTCCATTTTTCATTAAATGACAAGTCTCAGAAATTGACTCATGTTGGTACACATGCTAACTGGCATAATATTCCAAAATATGGATAGTTTCTCCACATTCAAAAGAATAAAAAATCCATGTTTCTTGGGCTTATTTTGAGGGCTGTTCATAATAAGGTCCCAACATACATTTTCTACTTTATTTCCCACAGTGCCTGCCCCCGCCACCCCGCTCAACCCCAGGAAACGACACACAAGCCAGAGGGACCATTTGCAGTGGCCCACAGGGGAGGGATGGCATTTCAACAGAGAACTCCCTCCATCACCGGTTCCTCCCCATCCTTTAAGGCCGGCTCACGCCTTCCTCGAGACTCCCGGCCTCCTCTCTGTGCCCCTGGTGTGGGCCTCCCACTTCTGCTGGCCGTTTGAGCAATTAGGTTACTGGTCTCACTGTCCCGTTTTAGTAGTGAGCTCTTTGAGGGTAGCAGTGTGGACTAGGAGTGTAGTAAGTGCTCAACAAACTTTTGTTGAATTAAAAAAAAATAAAAGCAACAAAGTCTTGCTGATTCTCTAGACTGCTAGGGGTGGAGGAGCAATAGTTCAACTAGAAGTAGGACTGTGGATACATTTTCCTTCCTTCCATCAGCCATCTATCCATCCACCCACCCATCTATCTATCCACTCACACATCCCTCCATCCCTCCCTCCCTCCCCTCTTCGGTGGCAGCCATGAAAATGTGCCCTTCAGACCTCTGACTGCAGGGAGCTTACTGACTGGGCTGCAGGTGAAGTTGGGTGGGTTAATACAAGAGAAGCATGAGACGGTGGCCCGCGTACCAGTGTTTGGCACCTCCTTGGTCGCTGTGGAGCTGTTCATGTTTGCGGGGGCTCCTCACGGAGCCATGACCCAAGGGTGCCCCTTTTCCTGGAGTGCCCACACGCACAGTGGTAGAGAACCTGCCGCTTCACTGGGCTTTCATTTGATCCCACTGAGAATCAGGACTCGATCACTCCTGTTTCAGAGATAAAGGAAGGGGTTGCAGGGAGAGCCCCATGGTCTGCCTTGAGGGGCCCCTGGCACAGACCGCACAGGCCCACGGCGCTCAGGGTTCTGTGAGCTTCTCCGCAGTGGAGGCCAAACGATAAGCTGGAATCTTTCGTAAACCATACTATGCTATTTGGGAAAGATGAGCTCCTACTTTCCTTTCAATTCTCTTAGATTCTGAGATTTCACAGCCTTCCTCATGTGCCCACTTAGAGTTTTAGATTTTATTTATTCTTTACAGAGAGGGGGAGGGAGGGAGAGAGGGAAAAGCTGATCCGTTGCCTCTTGTGCGCCCCCAACTGGGGGCCTGGCCTGCAATCCAGGCATGTGCCCTGACCGGGAGTTACACCGGTGACCTTAGTCCACTGAGCCACACCAGCCAGGGCCACCCCTTTTTCAGTTTTAGACAGTGTTTTGGCTACATCCAGTCTAAGAGCTCCCGCTCCCCCTTTCCCGCTCTCAGCCTGACCACCATTCCCTGGACCTCCCGGGCCTTCGCCCTCCTGCAGCCTGAGGGAGGTTTCAATCCATCACTTACACTGACTGTCGCCACCTCCTTCCCAGCTCTCCTTGGAGGACAGTGGGCACCTGGAGGGTCAGAGGCAGGCGATGGTGCCCTCAGAATAGGGCTCAAGACAACGTGCTGGGTGACCGCTCGGAGGTTGGGCTGCAGGTGTTCTAAAGTTGCAGATCAGCTGAACGAACGACCAGCCCTCTGTGAGCGGTCACCCCGTCTGCTCTGCTCACCCTTGTAGGCTCGCACCTCCCAGAACTGACCCTTCCTCCCAGACATCACTGCCTGCCCCACATGGGTCTGCCCACCCTTCCTCAAGGCCCTGCCTGGTCTCCCGCTTCTCAGATTCCCCCACCACCACTCTTAGGAAACAGACTTTTCAAAGCATTCCTGTTTATCGGCAGCCTACCACCCACCTTTCTCACTGCTTCTTGTTTTCTACATTTCTACTCGTGGCCTTGGTGTCAGGGACGCTGGTCCCCACTGTTCTCATGCCCCCTCGGATCCCCCACCTCTGCTCCTTCTAATCCTTTTCCTGCCTCCCACGCACACTTGCCCTGTCTTAGACCTCCACTCCTGTCTGGTCCAAGAGGACAGGAGCTGGTGTCCTGTGTGCAGCTGCCTGACTCCCATGGGGATGACCCTCCTGCCCCACCCCAGATCCAGCTCAGCCTCTGGCAGTTCTTAACACAGCAACTTTCAGGGGCGCATTTGGCAGAGTTTGGCAAACGAGCACTGAGAGCCAGCTTGGGAGGGCCTGCGCAGCAGGCGCAGTCTGAGAGGCCGGGAACGCACACAGACAAGCCGGACCCGGAGCGTCCGGCTGACGGAACTGGTGAATGGAGCGAAGTCTGGGTACAGAGAGGAAAGCTCGTTTCCCCAACTTCATTTTCCACACCCTGATAGATGGGCCCTGGGTGCTGGCCACAAGGATGACGACAACGATACAAGAAGAATGAAAATCCCACCGATACGTTTCCTTTTTAAAAGTCACATGACTGTGAAATAAATTCCTATTTGCATGGGTAGAAGATAAACTAGACTCTAGGAGAGAATCCTCAAGTGAGCAGTCGTTTGTGATGCTTTCCAAAGAAAAGGGTAAAGAAAGTACTTTTTTTTTTTTAACAAATTACGATTTTCCCATAGGGTTCATTTATTAACTATTGTAATTTCTATTCCAAGTGCACCAAAACCAGAGAACTGTTCCTCTGATCTTGGCGTGGAGAAGAGAAATGACGTTCAAGTTTGTTTTGCCTTCCAGATCGTTGGAAAAGCCCTAAAAAGCTTACAGCCTCTGCGGGGTGGCACCTCGCACCACCCGACACCCAGCAAAGTCCCACCCCGCCTTTTATCTCGTCCTTCTTTGAGGAGGCTAAGATGTCACCTGTTCCCCGAGGAGGAGCCGGTGACAGCTATGCTTTGCCCTTTCTCCTCTGTCACTATCGTTCCAAAATCGTTGCATTTTAAATGTGGCTTCCTCTGTCAGCTGAATGACAACGCTAATTCTTCCCGCTCAGAGATGACTTGACCCCTAGCGTCATCAAAACGGGTTCCAGAAGCCCGCGGTGGCATCGCAAGTTCCCAGCCCCCGCCCAGCCCTGGGGTGAGCGGGGTCCACCAAGCCTCTCACTTCACGGGCAAAACCCAACAGGCCATCCTTAAAGAGGGCCAACCAGCATGTGAACCGATGGAAGTGTTCCTCTTTCCTAAATCAGCATCCTCTGAAACTGAGCAAAAGGCGCGAGCATTGCTGGCTACAGCTGGGCAAAGCAGAATTTGAAGCGGGCACAGAGCTTCCCTGGTGCGCACTCACATCCTTTCCCCGCGCACGTTTTCCGGGATGAAACAGAAGCCCCAGCCGCACGCACGAAGGGGCATCGATGGTGAGCACCCCTGTCGCGCCATTAATCATGCTTCGAGCACGCGTCCGACGGCGTTATCTTTGCTCCCAGTTCCAGGAGTCTGTCATTTCACCTGGGCACTTCCCCCCAAAGTCTGAATTGGGTTCGCACACGATCTCTTGCAACTTCCTTTGTGCCTCTAAATTAGAAAACCTAAATGTCACTTTTCTCAGATATGAAATCCTCTCAAGGCCAACGTAAAAGAATAAGGCAATTAACTTCCCAGGTAAATTCTACTGTGATGGGGAAAACACACCTGGAAAAGGGGTTAAAAAGAAAACCCTCTCTACAGCCGACATCTCTTGCTTAAGACCAAAATGATGAATGCAGCTCCGGGGCCCCTGTCAAATGACCGGGCGGCGGGGACTGCCAGCTGGCTCCAGAAACGGCCGTTTCTGTGCTGCTGGGCACACCGACGGGCTGTTTGATGAGGCAGATCTGTGGCTCGTTTCTTTGGTTTTCTTCCATTTCCTTCCTTTTTCGGTACTTTTTTTTTTTTTTCAAGTTTTCTAAGAAAGCAAGTTCCATTTCTGAATTTCCAACGGGGCCATTATGGGCTAACAGAGGCAAACCCTCGGCGCCAACGGAACACACGGCGTTCCGTGAGTGAGTCCAGTAATTTCGAGGAAACAGACCCACACGAAACAAAAGGCAGAGGCAAGGTGCCAACTAGTTACTGAAATCTTAAGTTTTTTTTTTCCAGGTTTGATTAAACCTGGGGTTTAAATGTGCAGTCTCCTGCCTCTGCATCAGTGAATGAACAGACAGGCTCCCGTGCACGCTTCTTTTCGATAGCCCCGTGGTCACCTGGAGTGGGGAAGGGACCTGCTGCCCACATTTGACTGAATTTCCAAACCCCGGTCCAACGGGGGCCGTGCCAGCCTGGAGCCCAGGAGTTCCCACAACCACAGGGCGTTCGACAGTGTCCCCTGTGACTGAATGTCCTGGAACCTGGCCACAGGCATTCGTGGGTCTCCAGAGAGCTTGACCTCGGAGTGCAGAGTAGCATGCAGCGCAGGGCTGCAGCTGGCACACCCAGGAGTGTCCTGAACGCAAGCAGGACACACCTCAGAAGCAGTTCCACATCAAGGCACCGGACGGCCCCATCTCCTTAACGCGACAGCTGTCCCTTCAGCAACAGCAGTGAGGTTTCTGTCCTGCCCAGGCCAGCACCATCTCCTCGGGTCTCTGTGTGGCTGTGACCCTGGGGAAGGCGAGCCTGGGGCTCAGGGTCCCCTTCCGGTTAGAAGAACTGGCGCTGGGCTGCCAAGAGGCGCAGAAATGGAGAGTCACGGGGCTCGGTCAGCAGTTCTCACAGGGCGCTGGGGGTGGGGGGGGGGGCGGGCATTCTAAGAACTCTCCACAACTGCTCCAACCCCCAGTTCCCTCCCAAGTCACTCATTCTCATCATTCCCCAAACACGTCCCCCCGCCACCATCTAGGCATCCTCCTGTCCCACTGATGACGGTCCCCGATTCTCATTCCAATCTCCCTGTGGAGCCCTCCTTTCCAAATCAGTTCTGAGCATTCCTCAAAAACCTCAAAGAGCAGCAAGCGCCACAAGAATACCAGCTTTTGCCACAGTGACTCCTGGTCCCCGGCTCCACAAAGGCCTGCAGGAGCACCCCACTGGCTCCTCGTGAATGCAAACAGCCACACACAGCTGAACGCAGGGCGCGTGGGGCTGGACGGGGCCGTGGACTGGAGGGCTCGCGTGCTCGGTAAAGAGGACAGGATCCCTGCTCCTGTGATCCTCAGTCGCAAATCTTTTCAGCTACTTTGTGGGCACTTCTCCAACCTCTCCAGCACCGGCAGGGCCATGCCCTCCTGCTGCTTGTCGTGATGAATCTGCCTAGCGAGACAAACAGCCACTCGACTCCCACTCAGCCTCCCAGTCTGGGGCCCAAGCAGCCCCCTGGCTGGTTCCTGAAGCCCCAGCTGGCAAATAAAACCTTAAGGATTCAGATCAGCCTGGCAGGGCGTGTGCGTGTGTGTGCATGCGTGTGTGCTGGTAGATGTGGAGGCTGAGGGAGGGAGGAGAGCAACCCCCCTCCACTGCGCCACCCCCCAGCCCCTGCTCCCCTGCTTCGGAGAGGTGTGAGCAAGCGGAGGAGCTGGGAGGGCAGCCTGGCGACCCGCTGCTCTCAAAGGCTCTGGCAGGCTGGCTCTCCCTGTGACTCATCCGCTTCATCCTCAGGACTACTTAATGCCTTTTATCTGCCACAAATGTTCTTGTCAGGGAACCGTAGGTGTTAGATGTTCAGGCAGACTCAGGGCTGTGAGCACACACGCCGGCTTTTGAAAAGCACATTTGTCTCACTTAAAAACAAACAAAAACGACACCCCTGCCTGCCTTAAAGTGCTTCTCTGGGAATAAGTAGCCTGCCTCTAACTTCTGAGCCCGGGGTTCACTACCTCTAGATGGAGGAGGACCTTCTCCCCCCAGCGCAAGCAACCCCGCAGCCCCGCTGCAGCAGCACGGGAGCCAGGCAGGGCGGACAGAAGCTAGGATGGGACAACGGACGCGTGGGCTGGGCCAGGACACCGTCAGGGCTGGCCGGCCTACAGTGCGGACATCGGGAGTGTGCCGGACACAGGGCCATGGTGGGGGGAGGGGGACAACAACTGGAACTGTCCCGGAGAGATTGATTAATCCACAGCGTTCCCTATTCTCTGCCTCTCCTTTAGCCATGAAAATGTAAGGTGATTTCCCAAATTTCCAAGTCACTTTTAACAGACTCGGGGAAGCCATTCACTCCCAGCACAGGGCGGGGGTGGGGGGCGGGGGGTGCCTGGCCCAGCTGAACAGATACAGCTGAGCGCTGTGGACGCTCAGAAGACGAGGAGCAGTGCTCCCCCGGGCCGCTGCTGACTTGGGGCGGGGGGAAGACGGCAGCAAGTAGGCAAAACAGCCGAACGAGGTCACCGATGTGAGGGAGCACGGCGAACACGGGGGGAGAACTCTGTGTCACACCCAGAATCGAGGAGAGTCGCAGTGGCGTGGCATTTGGGCCACGGCTGCCCGGGGCAGAGGAGGAAGAGGGGCATGTGGAGAGGACATCCAGATCTCTGGGACACCAGTGGGGGCCCATGAGGGGCAGGCGTGGGGCCTGAGGACTGCCAGCTGCAGCCACAGGGGGCCGGTGGCCACAGGCGGAGGGGCTGGCGAGCCTCCCTAAAATCCCCTTTGGAGGACACTGTCATCGAATGCTTCTGGGGGCAGAGGACCAGCTCCAGGGAGGGAGACTGACCGTGGAAAAGAACGCCAGAGCTGAGACGCATTTTGGAGGTGGCATTCACAGGACGGGGTTTCCAGCGAACAGAGGTTCTACAGTGAGAGGCTGGGGCGGGGAGTGTGGTGGGACGTGGGGCACTGCAGATACTGTAGGGGACAGGTGGGAAGTACAGAGGCAAGAGAAGCATCTTGGAGCAGAACTGTATCTCCCAGTTGCTGGACCCTCTTTGCTGTGGCCCGCACACACCTCAGGGCTGAGGTCAAGGTCACGTATGCTGTGAGAGGCCAACATCCAGCTGCTACTAACCCAGCATCCTCCAGTGCTGTGGGGCTGAAAACCACGGGCCAAAAGCAAGCCTGAAGCAAGGACCTTGGTGGGGTCGAACATGAAATGGGAGACCACGAGACCATTGTAAGGGCCAAAGAGAGCTGAGAACCGAGTCAGCTTCCTGACTCAGAAGTTGGCATTTCACAATCGGTGGGAAGGGCAGGTCAGCGGCCCAGGAAAGCGGCCTCTCGGGGCAGCCCCTGGGCTGCTCTGGCCCCCAGAAACCCAGGGAGGGTGAGGAAACGGGCCACGGAGCCCTTCCAGACCTTGTTTCCAGATGAATGCACTGAAGCTATTACGGCGCTGGATTCCCAGCAGGAAGGGGGCCCTGGAAGTCCCCTGTCCTCACTCGCTGCCTCCCACAGAAGTTCTCAACACCTGCATTTTAAAGCCCGGGCTCCCCTCAGGGGCAGGGGTGAGGTGGCAGCCCTGGGTCTCCGGTCTGGCCCCTCCTCCCCGTGTCTCCCCTCCCCCGTTAACCCACAGACCTCCACAGCGTACCTCCAGGCACCTGACCTTCTCAAAGGGACCCCATGGCCACAAGGGCCAGGATATTCTACAAAATAAAGCGGCCAACCTTTGTGCCTCGAGTTGCGAATTTCATGTAAAAGGAGAAAATACAACCTGGCGAACATGCTCCTTGGGCCCTGGCGGAGCCCCGGGCTGACTCCCTCTGCATGTCCTCTTTCGGAAAGAGACTTGGTTTCCTTCCACAGAGACTTTTGGCAGAATGCCTTGCCCGTTTCGTCGATTCCACAGCTGCAGGGTATTCCATCTTAGGTTACTGCAATCAGGTAAGTACCGCTTGTTTCGGGAAATGCAATAAATAGCCGAAAGCGATGCTTTCCCCAAGGTTACAGTTCACAGGACGCTGATTTCTGAAAACAGCCCAGCAGCTTCAGAAAAGAGAACCCACGTATCCTAGGGGTCTACCCTCCGGAGGTCTGTACATCTCGCTTTAATTCTGCTGACCCTCAGGGCCTTCCCTCTGTCTTTTCCTCTTTCACCTAAAACATTAGTTTTTGTGCTTTTTTGAGGAAGACAGTCTAGCTGCCTACAAAACAAATAAACAATAATAGCCAGCAAACAGCACTTACCAAGTGCTCCAGGTACTGAACAAATCTCTACAATCCTAAGGAACTCAAGGCCACGCTTGCTTTATTTTACGTCTTCTTGGGTTATCATTAGTGATCTTGCACTGTAACCGATTCTACTCCTCACTCTGCGTCTGGAACTGGGCGGGAAGGCGTCGGAAGCAGCAGCGCCCTCCCTTCCAGCATGCTGCAGCACACTCGCCCGGTGTCCTGCACAGGGAACATGCAGTAACTTTTAATCCTTGGCCAAGGACACGCTTATTGACTTTAGAGAGAGGGGAAGGGACAGAGGAAGATGAGGAGAGAAACACTGTTTGGTTGCCTCTCATACACATCCTGACTGAGGACCAAACCCTGCAATCTGGGCATGTGCCCTGACTGGGAATTGAACCTGCAACCTTTTGGTTTACGGGAGGATGCTCCAACCAGCTGAGCCTCAGCTGCCAGGGCACAACAACTTTTTGAATGAATGGCCAAATCAGTTATGGCAGCTTTGGTAGGACCAGCTATGATTTTTTTTTTCTTTCTTTTCTTTTCCTTTTCTTCTTTTTTCTTTTTTACATTAATGAAAATCCTCTCATTGAGGGAATGAATGGGAGGATTTGGAAAAGACAGGAAAGATGGCAAATGCATTGCTCTCAAGCCAACCCTCCACCTTCTCGTGCCCTTGGCAGACATTAATAATCAATTACAGGGCTCTTGCCGTGAGCCCTGATTAGGTCTCCTCTGTCACCTGAGATGCCAAGCCCGATCAATCGGCAGCAGCCACCTTAAGTACTATGTAGAGAAGGATGTAGTTGACTTCTCTGTGTCAGATGCAGATTTTTAAAAGCAACACTTAAAAAAAATAAAAGGATTGCAGGATTGTCTCTGGTTTTGATGTCACCTCTTTTATTTTTAAACCCGATTCCTTCCTTCACTGATATTTTTTCTCCTTGCTCTTCTACCTCATCCCGTTTAAACACAACCGTGTCTGATGGCCCAGCTGACTGTCCCCGTGGGTGCTCATTGCTCCCACCTGGTGCCCACCCCTCCTCCACGTGGGGCGGCACACGCATCCCACACCAGGCGGAAGCCCCTCCCCAGCAGCAGGGAGCGGACGTCCTGGTGAGAAACGCTGTCATTTCCCTCCATCCACACACACTCCGGTTTGCCCTCGGAGCTTTAGAGACAGGACCCCACGCTGGGTCCTCAGCACAGCGGCCCCCCCTCACTGCTAGGCCTTTGGGGGAGCCAGATGGTTCCCAGCCAGACCCTTGGCCATCACCCTGACTGCTGCCAACCGTCTACCTTTCAACTGGGAGTGGTTCTGATAGGGACACACCCGAGGCTCCTCTGCACAAGGTGGACATAGACGTGGGGCGGGGAGTGACAGTCGATGACACTATGACACGCCTCAGAAGATATGGTGAGTTGACAGGAAGGAAGAAAATAAGACCTTGTCCCCGCCCTCAGGAGGCTTACACTGTCCTGGGACAGATGAGGCCGACCGTGTGACAGGAAGACGGGGCTAAACCATAAACGTGGGCGCCCCGTCTTGCCACCTGGAAGATCAGAAAGCACAAGAGGGGTTTCCCTGCCCCCCGCTCACAGGGCAAGCCGGGGAGCCCAGGGCCTGAGGCTCCACTGGCTTCTGGAGAAAGTTACAAGGTTTTGATTGTTACATTTTCAAAACCAAGAGGGGAAAAGACCCAATGGGGGAGGGTGCTGGGTCTCTTCGAGGCTTGAATCGGGCCACACGGGGCCTGGGAGAGGCACCCTGCCTCCCCCCGCCCCCAGCACTGCTAGGGGAGCCGGAGGCTGAATTCTAGCAGCTGAAGGGCAAGGGCTCAGAAAAGTCTCCAAACTTGCCCCCAGTCCTACGAGCAGCAGGACCTGGGCATACGGTTCTCTTTCCACTCAGCCTCTCGGCTTCCAATGGCGCCAGGGCTGGATGTCAGCAGGAGGATCGTTGGGGCAGTGTCTTTATTTGGAAAAACATCTGCCCAGCAGTGGAAAGGTGGTCTAAGGCTCAGAGCAGCCCCTGGGATCAGAGCCCGGGATTCGGTCCCGACCTGGCCTCCTACTCACTGTGGGATGGGAGGCTTTGCCTCTTGGAGCACATCTTCATCGGGAAAGAGGGAGAAGCGAACTCCTCCAGGGTGGCCGCCGGGAGGAAGAGCCCGACCGGCTCCGGGACAGGGTCGGCGCCCACGCGCTGAGAGCAGGAGGCTGGCAGCGGGAACGTTGTACCAACAGCCCTTCAGTTAACTTAGGGTGTGTGTTGTCAGCGCAGTCACAGCTGCCTCTGGTGCAGAAACGCAACCCGGCTGCCTCCCAGACAGCCGCCAGTTCGTGGCCCGGCGAGCTCTGCCCGCGGATGGGTGTGAGTCCTCGTGCAGGCGGGGCGCCCGCCGGGATGAGAGTGGACACCCCAAGGGCCCCAGGGAAGATGGGGAACCGAGCCCTGTGCTGTGAAGTTCCTTACAGGAGGCCTGCGTTCCAGGTGCCACATGCCCGGCCACTGTTTCCCTGGACCACGTGACCTGGGCGCAGCGAATATACGGGCCGCCTGGAAACTGAGTCACCCTTACAGGGGAGGGTGGGAAAGTGACAGCTGAAGAGAGAGTGATTGTGCTGAAGGTCCCTTCACACGGCAACACGCTGGCTGCCGGTGGCACTGTCCCGGGGAGGGGGAGGACAAGGCCAGCCTGGCGTCGGTCACAGGGTGGTTTTGGAGGGAATGCACCTTCACTCCACCGGAGCTGCTGCACCAACTGAGGACTCGCGGGGTGGGCCCTTGGGCTGGGGGGGCTACTGTCGCCAGAGGCTGGTCAAATCTGTGGATGGGGGAGGAAGGAAGACAAACCCTCTACCTCTTGGGAAGGTGGGAGCTGGGAGAGGAGCTCTGTGGGTGGCACCAAGGGAGTGACAGGCCTCTCCAGCGTCCCCTTTTCCGTTCCTCTGTTCCAAGTCACTGGACCGGGGTTCCGATGCGGCAGGCTGATCTCTGCTGTGCTGGCAGATGGGGCCGGAGAAAGGGAGAAGCACATCCCCCCTCCGGGCCACACATGCAGCAGCAGCAGCAGCACCCTGCCAGGGAGGCTGGTGGTCCAGACCCCGGACCCCGCAGGGAGCCGAGCTGGGGGCAGGCAGGGGGCAGCGCAGACCATCAGCATCCGGCCCTGGCAGAGCGGGTCTGAGAAGTACCTTCCCTGCCCCGCGGCATTAGCAGAACCCTGGTCTTGGTTTTCCCAGACTGGAGCGCAGGCAGAGCGCTTACTCTGCACAGCCCAGGCCCCCCTCCAGAGCCCTTGGGCTTGGAGAATATGCTTCCTGCTGGGCAGACCGAGGGGGAGGAGGGGCGGCTGCTTGGAGCCCACCCCAAACGGGGTGCCTCCCTGAGCCCCAGGCACCCTGAACCACAAATGCAAACGTTTTGGATAGAGAGCATTTCATCGCTGGCTCAGCCCGCGGGGGTAAACAGAGGTCTCTAGTTTCTCTGTCTGTGGGTGTTCTGCGGTCAACGTTTCCTCTGCTCTCCCTGGGGGGCTGGGAACCCACAAATGACTTAACCCCAAGGGTTCCCATCCGTGGAAGTCAGAGCTCAGCTCCGGGGGAGGGGGGGTCCGCACCTTTCCCTGCACACGCCTCTCTCCTGCCCTCCCGTGTGCACTGGGGGGCCTCTTCCGGGGCCTGTGCTCAGGACACAGGGCATGCGGCTTCTCCCACCCTGCACGTGGCCTGGCACCCCCAAACCTGAGGGCTTCCCCTCCTCCTCTTATTCCCCAACATGGCCCCGTAAACAGTCACAGAGTATGTTATTAAGGAATCCAGGCTGCATTTGCTTGTTTTCTTTGAAACTCAGAAAACACAGTCTTTATCCTTAAAAAAAAAATTTTGAATTTCATTTTGGGTCATGCTTCTGTTTGCTCTCAGTAAAGTAGGATCCAGGCACGTCTGTGAGACTTACTACGGTTCTGAAACTGACTTCGCACCCCACAGGCTACAGAGGCTTATTAATAAACACATAAAAGTGACCTGAAGCTGGAGACGAAACATGTCTCTGCAGATGCACGGGGCTGGTTGCATCAGCAGCATGGCGCAGACACTGGGGGTTTGTTGGGGAAAGTTGTATCAGACTCCCACCAGGCTCCCCTGCCCCCGCGCAGCTCTGTCCTTTGTGCGGTGACAGTGCAGATGTGAGGCGGGCGAGGGGTGGGGTGCTCGACGCTGGAGGGGTCTGAGCATGTGCGGAGCGCTGATTCAGAGCCCCATCAATGGCTCCATGGAAAGGCCTTTGTGATGGGCCCTTCCCCAGGGCAGGGGTCTAAGGACCAGGGATGAAGGACCCATTTCAACTCAACAAGGATGCACTGAGGTCCCACCAGGTGCGAGGCCCTGCGTTCCGCTCGGGGACAGGCCCTGAGAGGGACAGCAGACAGCGGTGTCAGGGTTGCAGCTCACCAGTGTCTCGGTCAGCCGAGCCCCTGGCATCGCGCTGCACCGACTGAACAGTGGGCATCTTTGCTCCCGCTGTCCCCGCACGGCGACCGTGCCGCCCACGTCGGAGGAGCTGTGGACACAGAGTCGCTGAGGACCAAACAGGCTCGCTCGGCTTTCTGCTCAGGACAGGCCATCCCGTGGCATCTCGAGGTGACTGTCCCTCTGCAGGTGGCAATGGGATGTCACAGGAATATAAAGGTGCCTCTGGGGTGCCAACACCCCCCACTGCACGCTTTCTTCTCTGCATGTCTGTGATGTCCACTCAGCACGGGTCACCGACTACGCCGTGCGGCACTGCCCCCTGCCCTAGTAGCTTCACACAGGAACCTCAGCAGGTCAGTAGTACGTTGATCTCCAGAACTAAAGCTGATTTTTGAAATTGGATTAAGCAAGCCAACGCTTGAGAGTTAAATCACCCTTGAAAGGTGAAGACAAAAACGGTATCTAATGAGGTGTTAGATGAAATTCCCTTAAAAGTAGAAAAAAAAATCTCTGCCACCAGCCAAAAGGGCCTTTGTACAATGATGTAAAAATACCCATAGCAAAGAAGTAAAATAAAAATATCTACTTATTTACTCTAGATTTTCAGAATTTTATGCAAAGGCACGAGTGGGTGAAAACTCATCAATGCAATTTTATCCCCAAATCGAATCCTCTTATAAAAAACAATTACCAACAGATCTCTGGTTAACGTCGCAGAGACCCGGGCAGTACTTTGGTGCCATCACTTTCTAGTGCGAGCGCCGTGCTGCGGTTTAATCTGCACCCACAGCGCTCATCGCTGACAAAGGCACGGGTGGGGACGGCTTGACCGAACAGCACGGTGCTGCCGGCAGGACAGCCGTCAGCTCACATGCCTGGACCCGGAAGACACAGCCCAGAACCCAGTCTCTGGGCCCCCCCTCCCCGAGAGGGCTCGCAGGCGTGGACCCCACAGGGGAAGGTCGCCTTCCCCGCAGGAGAGAAGTGCTCTGGTTGCTCAGGGTCCAGGGAAGTTCTTAGTGAACGGGACCCCTCCTCACCCAGTGCTGGGAACCCCCAAAGTCTGGCTTCCAGGGCCGGTGGGGGAGGACCTTAGACTGCTGCCTGGCTCTGGCTGGGGTGTCTGATGGACGTTGCCACCCCCCACCTTTGTCCACAGAAGATATTACTAATCAATCATCACATGCAACCTCATGCCTCCTAACACTAACCCCAGGCCGCTACTCACTTCTGCGCACCGCAGTCAAGTCCCCAACTGAGACAAGGAAAATTCTCCCGTCCAAACCCAGAAAGCCATTTCCCTGTCAATAGCTTGTGGACCACAGGCCTTGGGACACAGCAAAGAGAATGGATTACAAACGCTTTGTGCTTAAAGAGAGCATTCAGAAGTCTACCAGCAGCCATGTTTAGAATTCCAAGAATGGGCTGGTATGAAGCAGGCTGGCTCAACAAACTCGGTGAAAAGCCCAGCCAAAGCCCACACACTGGGCCCTCTGTTCATGCGGGCTGTTCGCAGAGCCGGCCCGATTCAGAAGTATCTACAGAGAGCTGAAATGACCACTCGCCAAAGACCTCTTGGGCTGCTCCGAACGGACTGGCAAGGGAGGGCTGCCTGCTAGAGAGGACCGAGAACACGTGAGCCATGTGGAAGCAGGACCTTCCTGTCCAACTGCATCCCAGAGACAATGAAGGAAGTCACACGGGCTGTGGAACTGCTAGCATCCTGGCTGGACCACCTGCCAGCCCCCGCCAGGACCCTCTGTGGTTCGTGAATGTGGAACCCAGAGGCCACTCCGCAGACCGCAGGAAGCCCCCCTGCCCGCCAACTCCACGACAGTGACGCTTCACAGGGCGGCAGCGGTCTGGCTTCCCACCGGTGTGCCCACGCTGTTGAGGATGGGACGGCGTATGAGAAACGTGGATGCTAAAGATGCGTCCGCACCCCGACTGGGTCACAAAAACTCAGCGAGGTCCCCACAGGCCCTAAGCCCCCTGTGGAGGTGGCGCAGGTGTCACTGGTTAGAGGTTATCAGCAGGGGAGGCCGGTGATCAAAAAGCGGTCACCCACCCCCGCGTTGCAGAGGCACGGCTCTACCATGCAGCAACTCGAAACTGTTAAGAATGCGTTAAACATTGAAGACTCAGATTTGCCTTTACAAATAGTGTTGTCGGGTCTATCCACATACTACCATCCCGTGCATTCTGATGAGCTGCTGGGGGAGAGGGGCGGGGTGACTTTCCGGGACAGCCAGGGAACCGCTCGGAGCGGGCAACCTGCTCCATGCCTTCGCCCTCAGCACGTCCCCGTTAATCCCGTCCAGCTGACAGTGGCGCAGTGACGGCCATCACTCAGCACCTGTGTGCCCGAGATCTTGTCGCTGCCAGTTTTGTCGGAATCTAAGGATCCCCACGGAACTGTGTTTCACATGTCAGTATTACCTAATGCCAGTGACTGGGGTCGGGGTGAAGGGTCAGAATTTTCTCTGAGGCAGCCAGAAATCTTTGAAGAACTTGGAACTGGAGGAAGGACGTTGCTGACTGGAGCAGCTGGTTACAGCTCAGCCCAGGGAGCTTAAGGTCCCACCTGGCTGGCGGGATGCCAGGTTCGGGTCACATCTATGCATCTTCCAAATGCTTCTCACTTCAGCACGGCCTTCTACGCTGGAAGGAGACAGACGGTCCCGGGTCTACCTGAATCACGGCGTGAGCGCAGGCTGTACTTCTCACGGCAAAGCACCCAATGAGTTTTTGGATTGCAAAGGAAGTGTAGGCAACAAGGGCAGATATTCTGGGCTCTGATTCCCAGAACAAAGAAGCCAAACCACCACAGAGGGTAACCGTGTCCCCGTTGTCTTATGCTCACCCCTTGGGCAAGGAAAAAACATTATTCAGTGAAAAAACGTGGGTTACAGAGCTTTGCTCAACACAGTTATCACTCGGTAAACCAAAAACGCTGCGTTACTCATGGAAAAAAACACTGGAACATGCAGCAAATGAACAGCCATCTACCTCTGCAGTCTTTAATACAGAGAATGGGCGCTAACTGCATTGTACTCCATCTAGAAAGTTCTTCATTGTATTAAACACATACAGAGGCTAAGAATATATGTAAAATACATCTCACACTTTTAGATTTCTGTAGGAAATAACCCTCATGCTATTAAGTGCACACCAACATGCCATACGGTGCTGTGAGGAAAATTACCACACTTGATTTACACAATTGATGCTTAGTTTGAAGTCCCTCAGCATTTTCCTCCATTCAACTGAAAATGGACCCTTTCTGTTCGAGATGGGTGGCAATCAGCTCACACAGTAGTCTCCAAACTTCTCTGAGCACGTGACCCCGTCAGTCACAGGAAAACTGTGGTCACGCCACCAGTGCATGCGTGATTATTTACACAGCAGGCACGTACCCTACTGTACAAGCATCTTAGGTCCATTATCAAATGCGTGAGAACAGAGCTGCTCTTGTCTGATGGGGGGCCATCTTCCTGCTCCACAGTGGGGTATCCTGTGTGCTCCCCCACTTTGGAGTCTCAAGTTTCGACAAACTGAGAGAAGAAGCTGGTAGGCAAGACATGGCTGATGTTAATTTGCTCTCTGAGAGGCTTCCCCGGCAGGGGCTCCCGAAACCCCCACCACTCCCCCCTCTTACATGCAGCCACGCCCTGGAAACCCCCAACCAGATGATGGAGTGACCCAGGCCACCTGCACCTGGCAGGTCACCAGCAGGAACTCACTCATCCTTGGGCTGAAAGTCCCTTCCCACAGCGAGGCTCACAGCAGCTATGGCCGGGGACCTCAGCGCAGCTGGCTGAGGTTCAAGGAACCTCTGAGAAGGAAGCACTTCCCTATTTTTTCAGCTGGTTTGTCTGGAAGATGATTAAATACAAAAGCTTTAGTGATTCTTTTTCTGCTCAGAAATTTCTAACTGGAAATGGTCAGAGTAGTAATGTCAGAGGTTTCTTAATGTTTCTATAAAAATCTGACCTCAGGACATCAGGGAAAGCCAAGACGCCTGGGTGCGGTGCTACGCCCAGATGTGCCTTTCAAACACCAAGAAATGCTGAGAATCTGCACGGTTTCTCTTCCCTCCAAACAAGTTCTGAGGGGCACGGAAGAACTCTATATGCAGTTCCGATCTGGAGGGCGCTGGAGATTAGAAGTTAAAAAAAAGAAGTCATGCCTGAACTATGTGAGCCCCAAACAAAGACTCATACAATGCTGATGTCAATTCCATCTTTGCCAGGTGGAGAGTCTGATGTCTCCAGGATTTTCAGCACCTGCTCTAACATCCAAAAATTAGCAGAGAGCAGGAATGCTATACCTCTGCTGCAGAGTGAACGAGTGAAGCAGTGAGTGAATGAAGCCTCGAGTCAACGAACCATCACTTGGATTTACAAAGAAGGTGTAAGCACCAAGGGCGATTTCCCAGGGTCTGATTCTCAGAACCCAGAAGCCAAACCACCACACGGTCTTCGCCATCACTACCCTGTCCCCATTACCTCCTCCGTACACTTTTGACCAGGAAAGATGCATATTGAGTGAAAAAAAATTGGGGTTACATCGTCCAACATAATCATAAGTTGGTACATCACCAAGGTGTAGGTCTAAGGCCTATATGCTCTGTGATTTGTTTCATAGATACTTGCAACCTTCCGAAGGCATTTTTTTTTCTTTTTAATACACACTGGGAACACAGATGGCAGTCAAGCTCCTGGCCCTCAAGAGCTCAGGGCCAGTGAGGAAGAGAGATGGCGAGCATTGGAGGTCAAGGTACGGTGTGCTCCTGAGTGTCTGAACACGCTGCAGGAGGCCCTAGGGAAGCCCTGGGCCCGGGAGAGCAGAAAGGCTTCGGGGAGGAGCTGGTCTGTGGCTGGGAGGTGATGGGTGAGGGGCAGCTGGTCCCCCTGTGAACGGGGGGAGGGGCACTCCCAGCACTGGAAGCAGCTTGTAGGGGTGCACAGAGGCAGGGCAGACGTGACTGGGGACCCGGGGACAAGCCGGAACGCCGAGGCCAGCAGGAAGCGGCAACCTGCCTGTGAAGCGCCTCGCCAGGGAAGGCAGTTTCATTCTGTCCTGAAGGAAATGAGGAAAAAAGTTGATTCTAAGTAGGACACAGGCTTCTTCTTCTGTATTTTTTTTGGGGGGGAAATGACAGAATTTGGAAAAAAGATAGCTCTAACAATGTGAAACTAGGGAAATATCTAAAAATAATTTATCAGCTCAGATATGTTAAACTATCGTTTTTGTTCTTCTACATTAAGATCTCCAGCTCCAAATCACAGATGAAGGGGCAGAGTCACCTTTGCATGGATCGATCGGAAGGGGGTCTGCTCACGGAGGGGCGCTGATTGCAGCTTGTGCACACGATCGCACCCCAGGGACGTCTGTTACAGAGAACAGGGTGAGTTTAAGATTCGGATGGAATTGAGTTCATGGGGCCCCGCTTTTTTTTTAATCCTCATCCAAGGACATGCTTATCAATTTTAGACGGGAAAGGAGGAAGAGAGAGGAAGCAGAACATCGATGTGAAAGAGAAACGCTGATCTCGCATGCGTCTCTACCAGGGACCAAACCCAAGACCCAGGCATGTAGCCTGAGCAGGAATTGAACCTGCGACCTTTTGGTGCACAGGCTCACACTCCAACCAACTGCGCCGCACCGGCCAGGGCAAGGGGCCTCAGTTATTGTATACAGTTGAGGAAGTGCTACAGCCGCATAGAAATGTGTGCTGGGTAATGGTCCAACGGAAAAAGACTGCAAATAATGACTCAGATTTCCCCAGAAGAATACATAAAGGCAACGTGGCAAGTCTTACATTTAAAAAACAAAACAACAAAAATAAGAAAGAACACTATGTGCATCCGTGACCCACCACAAAAATGACTTCTCTCGTTGCCTCTGTCCTTCACAATCGCCCAGGAAAAGGCAGGAAGGTCCTCAGGAGAGAGTGAGGCCCAGAAACGCCGCAGAGCTTGGCGGCTGGCACGAACGGCCGCCTGCGTCGCGAGTGGCGCGATGTCACGACGCTCAGAAACTGCTTTGGTGCACTGGCTGCAGGGCAGGTGAGATGCACAGACGGGGCGTCACGGGAACCTCCTGCACGCTGCAGTCCGCAGGAAGGTGACAGGGAGCGGCTCCAGAGAAGGTGTTCTCCCAGCTGCAGAAAGGGTTCAGCTCTGTGAAGTGACCATATACCGACGGGGGCAGCGCCCGGGGCTTACAGGGAGGCCGGACGGTAGGGGCTGCCCTCGGCAGGGCCTTCCCCATCATTCAGTGTGCTGTGGGCACAGGACCACAGGGGAGCAACGAGGGGGCAGCTCCCCCTTCACCCCGCCCCCTACACCCTCACTGCACTCGCGCGCCAGCTGACTTTCAAAACCCGCATTTCGCCTGTCCAGATGTTAATGAGGAAGGAAGATGCCAAGCGGACTCTGGCAGTCCGCACGTGTGACAGGCTCCTTCCCGAACGTGGCAGTAAACACTGGAGGTGAAGTGGTGCACGTGTGTTGCTCAACTGCAGCGGGGGTGGGCGCATTAGCTGTCACAATTGACCCTCATTTCTTTTCTTTTAATGAAAGCACCATCATGGGGGGGCACTGTATAACCACCCTCAGCCGGGAGAACAAATGTTTGCCCTGAGGCCACTGAATGACAGACCCACGGGGGCACTTGGAGTGGAGAGTGGCATCCCCCACACATAACAGAGAAGTCAGCTTGGCAGGGCCAGATGGTCACCGTGCCCCAGCTGGCATGCATCACAGCCTGTGCTGCCCAGAGAAGCACCTCAGCACCATCAGGGTGGGCGGAAGGACACCCCCCAGGACACCACGGCCCCCCTTCACCGCACACATCTCGGACCAACCTGCCCTCCTCCGCTCCGAAGGTCATGACACAGACCTGCCCCTGTGGAAGGACCTGCCCCCGCGGTACCACTTGGCTCTCTAACGCTGACATTGTTGTGGCCTCGATGCGTTCGTCAGTAAAAGACGGACTTTGGAGAAGCAGTTTTGAGCTGAATGAGCAGGACAGGTGACTAACAATCAGCTACATTCCCCCATGGGCTGCCGCTTTCCGGCCTCCTTCAGCACCTCCTGCCTCTGATATCTGTACCTGGTGCCTTGCTACTTGGCCATCGAACACTGGCCCGGATGTCGGGCTTCGGGTCTGAGAGGCTGCTTTGAAATAAAGGTCTGATGGATCTCTGGAACCAGAAGCTCCCGGCCGCCCCTTCAAGGGACAACTCAGAGCAGGATGGAGGGCTGGAAGGGATGAAGGCTGTGTCTCTCAGCTGACGAACGCAAGATGGGGCAGAGGCCCAGTCAAGTGCTACAGATTCAACAGAGAATCCCAATCTTCCCAGGAAGATGGACTCCAGTCCCAGAGATCACCCTGTCCAGTGAGGGACCACCAGGTGGGAGGGAGACTTGAACTTCAGGGGCAGACACAGGCTTTCCAATCCTGTCCAAGGCAGCAGCACCAAGTACCACAACCGTAAGGCCCCTGACAAAGGACCATGCAGCCCTTTCACTGCATGTAGAGGTGAGTCGACTCCTTCTCTGGGCATCGGCTTCCCTGACGTGAACCGAACATCATAAACAAGCACCTGGGGCAGAGTAGTGGGAACGAAAGTCTTGGGTGTTGAGTCATTCTTATTACTAACCCGCTTCTGCAATGCATGACCACTGCTGACCTCTCAGCCCAGAGAATGCCTTTAAAACACGCAGCCTAGAAGCCTGATGACAGGACTTGTTTGGGCAAGTGATAGGAGTAGACAGTTCATGGAAAAGCACGTTGGAATAGCCAATAAACACAAAGAAAGCTGCCCAGCCTTAGGAGTTGTCAAGGAGGGACAGCCACAGCAACCATCGGCCATCACTTAACCACGCCTCAATTCTTACCCATCTGACAGGTGAGAAATCCCACTGCTGGTGGGTCAGGTAAGACCACTGGGAGAAATGTAAATTAATTCAATGTTTACGAAAGCAATCCGACAACATAGATTCCGACTTAAAGTACGCATTCCCTCCCACTTACACTCAACTCTCGCGTCTGCCAGTGTTTTCTTTGGTGGACACTGGTTGGTTTTTTCCTTAGCGTTCATTTCCCACTTCTTTCTAACAGGTTGCCTAGCTCTGCCCCTGTACTATTCCCCTGACCTTCACCTACGGCTCCTTCCAGGACCTAGGAAGTCTAAGAGGAATCCACTTCCCTTGCCTGTGATTGGCTCAGAAGCACCGACTTAAGCCAATCAACTCCTGGCATTCTCCTCGTCTGCACTGGTTACATAACCTACTCTGGGCCACTGGGCTTTTGGGAAAGACAGCTTCTCACTCCCAGGGGAGGCCTTCAGAGCCTGTCTTTCCCACTGGCTGCGTCTGCATGCCGTGGCCAGGCCGCAAACCCCTGCACCCACCTTGCTTTCTCAGTCTGAGAATAAGGCACAAATACGGGGACAGGGGCCTGTACATAACACATTTCCCACTGACCTTTCTTGCCAGTGAGTTCCTTTTGCTGGTTTTCTTTGTAATTTGTGAAAAATTTCAAAAGAGAGAAAGGTACAGAGAATAAGGTAAAAGATATTCATGTGCCCACAGCTCAACTCTCACAAACGTTCCCATGTTGCCACATGCGCCAGGTCTGAGTGTTGAAGCAAACGCTGGAGACACACTGGGAGCTCCCTTGGTGAGTGTTGCTGACTCCATTCTTCTCCCTCCCTCTGCAAAAGCAACCACTACCCTGACGGGGGCAGGTATCCTTCCCCTCACCTGTTACTATTTCTATTATACAAGCATCATACATGATTGAACTCTATGAGCTGGTCAACATCGACCATTTTTGCCAACATATTTTACCTATGTTACCCATTGTGTATCGTTCAACTAAACAGACCCACGGAGTTTTTTTTCATAATTTAGCAACTCTAGTCACCAATATGAGGTCTGTGCAGAAGGTGCCCCGCCAGATAATATGAAAACGAGAGACAATTACTGAAGAAAATACAAGAGACATTGTACATAGGACAATGACACCTTGGTCCCCTTCAAAGCAGACACCTTGGGACCTCAGTCACCGTCAGCTGTCCCGTCATATTTTCCTGAATCTCATCAATGGTCTGAATCTCTTCCCTTTTAAAGGTGATTTTAGTTTTAGGAAAAGATACAAGTTTCAGGGCACCAAATCTAGGCTGTAGAGGGGCTGAGTCACCTGGGTAACTGGGCGTTTCACCAAAAAACTCGACATGAGACATGAGACACTAGCGGGCACATAGTCATGATGGAGCTGCCAATCACCAGCTGCCCATAGCTGTGGCCTTCTGAACCACCCAAATAGTTTCCGCAAAGGAATGTTCAAGCTTAGTGCAAAATCTGGTGCAGATTCATCGCTCTACTCAATCAGTCATTTTGAATGTGATGGCCACACAGCACACATGCTCACTCAACGGTGTCTGCCGCCCCCACTGACTAGTACAGTGAAGTCGTCCTTGTTCACACATGCGCATTCCAGTCCTCTCTCCTTGGCTGCCAGGTTACATCGACGCTGAGCAAACCACTCTTGTTATATTAACAACGGCTGGACTTTTTCTGGACAGGTTGTGTACTTTTTTTTTTTTAAGATTTTACTTATTTATAGAGAGAGGGAAGGGAGGGAAAAAGAGAGGGAGAAAAACATCTACACGTGAGAGAAACATTGACTGGTTGCCTCTTGCACACCCCCAACTGCGGGCCTGCCCTGCAACCCAGGCATGTGCTCCCCCCAACCAGGAATTGAACCTGTGACCTTTTGGTTTGTGGGAACAGTACCTAACCCACTAAGCCACACCAGTCAGGGTACCAATATACTTTGAAGGTTTATCCATGTCAATCCCTGCCATTTTTTTTTTAAAGATTTTATTTTTTATTTATTTTTAGAGAGAGGGGAAGGGAAGGAGAGAGAGAAGGAGAGAAACAGCAATGTATGGTTGCCTCTCACATGGCCCTCAGGGGGACCTTGCCCACAACCCAGGCATGCGCCCTGACTGGGAATCGAACCGGGACCCTTTGGTTCCCAGCCCGCGCTCAATCCACTGAGCTACACCAGCCAGGGCGATCCCTGCCATTTTAATTGCCACTCAGAGCCGCACTGATGGAATGTGCCCTAGAGTACTTTTCTACCCCCTGCAGATGGGTGCTTAGGTCAGTTCCTATTTTCTCTGTCACAGAGGCTGCACCTCCTGGTCTTCTTGGAGGAGTCTTTCCAGGGCAGACTGGAGTGTGGCTGCCGGGGCGGGGCTGGATCTTGAGCTTCACTGGCATTTTCCACATTTACAGGCCTGCCGTCCAGCGTGACAGGCCCCACTTCAACACTTCCTGTCTGACTGCAGCATCTCAGCTAATCTGGTGGCTGTGGAATGGCGCCCGTTACTAACTGAGCATCTTTTCAAATTCCTGGGCTATCACGGAAGACCCCCCTGCACAGAGCTGCTCCCCACACTCGGACGGACGTCTCGTGCTGGGCTTGTCAGCGGTTTTCTCCTCGAACCCTAGGAGTTCTCTGGGCCAGCCCGGGGAGGGGCTGGTTTTCCCACCTTCTAAAAACGGCTTCTCCCGGCATTCATACGGTCGAACGTTTGTGGCGCACAGTTTACCTACCTCTTCCTTTCATCATGTGTACTTCTGAGTCCTGTTTAAAAATCTGTCCCTCCCCGAAGTCATAAGGATACTTGCCCGATGTTCTTCTTAACATTTAAAAACCCTGCCTTTCACATTTAGGTCTTAGAGCTACCGGAAATTTACTTTTGTGTGAGATGTGAGAATGCTCGCGGAGAGCGTATTTCCTCGTGTGAAAAGTCGGTCCTCGGCGCACCATATATTGACTTGGAAAAAGAACTCCTATAAACACCTAGGCCAAGGAGACAGGCCGGAGAGCCCAAATATAACACCTCTGCAAATGCCGCCTTATTTTAATAACTAGCTTTATGGAAAAAAATCTATCTCACGGTGCAAGGCTGGCTTCTCTCTTCTTTGCCTGGGTTTTCTTGGTCCTTTATTCTTCCACATGAATTTTAGGATCAGCGTGTTACATTCTGTAGAAGATTTTATCGAAGCTTTAACTGACGTTGCTCTGAATTAATATATTAATTTGGGGGAAATGTGCCATTTTTAGTGTTAGTTTGTGTCTCCATTTATTGGCTTTCTTGTCCTCTGATGAAGTTTTACGATTATCTCTGTCTATACTCACACTCTTCCTATTGGATTTACTTCTGAGAGTCTCAGCTTTTACAGTTAATGGAGGCTTTTATGTTTCATTTTTTACTTAAAAGTGTTTAGGAACATTATTGAAAATCCAGCAAACCTTCTGAATTCACTGAATAGTTCTAATCACATAGATTATTTTGGATTTCCTAAATAGATAGCCACATGGGTTTCTAAAAATGGATACGTTTCTTCCCTTTTCCGTTCTCATACCCCTCCTTTCTTCTCCCTGTTGGGTCCCCGTGCCTAGGATGGCCAGCACCCGTGATGAAGCAAACCAGACCCCTATTCTAACGAGCAGTTAACAGCAGGAAACGTTCACATCCTGTCTACTTCGCGGAGCTGCCACAACCCAAAAGGGAAAAAGCCTTTGCTGTTCTCTCGCCCCCTGCAAGCCCCCGGCGGGACACCGAGAACAGGGGTCCTCAGTGGACCGCGCCGCTCCTGCGTTGGTCCCGTCCTGGCTTTTACAGCAAAGGAGCAGAGGAAGACGGATGAAGAGCGATGTAAAAGAATGTTCTTGCTTCTCTTTGGCTCTGGAGGAAAGTCATGTGAACAGAAGCCAGGCAAGGTGGGGAAAGCAGGCAGGGGTGGCAGTGGGAGTGACAGCGTGACATGCCAGCAAATGTCTCTGTAGATAACCTGACATCTACTGACCTCCAGCGACCGTCCCTACCTATGGCTTCTCCGTAAGGAGACGCGGGAGTCAGCAAACATGTGCTCGCACTTGCTCTGGGCCAGGATCCTGGCTAAGCACCGGGGACTGGCGGTCCCTGCCCCCCAGGGGCCTACAGTCCCCTGTCCGCCGAGTCCTCAAAACGTAAACCAAGGCTTTCAGTCCTATAAGAAATAGAGTATTACAGGAAACCCACACAAAAAAGGGGAGGGGGAAGCTCATCTCTAGATAAAATAAATCAGTTTGAACGTCACGGTTGAAGTCTTCTGTCGAGGACGTCGCGGTGGAAGCCTCACGGGCTGGAAGGCAGCAAAGAGAGAAACAAGGAGAGCGTGGGATGTAGCAGAACGAAGGGATGGAAGTGGGGAGAGGGAAACAGAAGGCAACCGTGACCGCCCGGCCGGCTGGGCACCCCCAGAAGCGCTTTGCATCCCTCATTCACTTTGTTCTCAGGACATCCCTGAATGGATTCATTCCCACTCCCATCAGCCCACGGAGAGGACAGGAACCTGCTGGGAGCCACAGGGGTTCTTAACCTCCAGCTCTATTTCTTTAGAAAACCCCCCAGGAGAGTACATCCTGCTGGAGACCCGGTGGGGGGCGGGGTGGGGGAGGGGAGGGGCTGTGGTTGGCATGAGGGGGCTGGTCTAGGAGGAGAAACACGAAGGAATGCCTGCACCCCCTGTATAGACGGAGGCATGTCGGTGCTGCGGGCAAGTTGTCGGTTTGCCACCTCTTTATTAGGGCTTTAAATACTGCTCAGTATGAGAAGCAAGGCTCCCTGCTGCTCTGAGGGGTTTTGCAGATGTTGGAGTTGGCAGAGGTCAATGTCCCCCCCCTCAGGGTCCCCAGGAGTGGCGGCACCATCACTTTTGTCTTTAACACCATCATCAGCAGCAGCAGTGACCCTTGCATTGAGTGCATCCACCATGAGGGGCGCTGCTCTAAGCATTCTGCATTCACCCACTCACTGACCTTGGACGTGGGTGCTGTTATCACTCCCGTGAGTTCCTGAGAGCAAGGAAACCTGCCCCGCCTTACAACCAGGATTCAAACCCAGCTGCTCTGTCTGAATTGCTAGGTGTAGACGGCCCCATTGCAGGCAGTTCTGGCCCCAAACGGCACCCTCCCTGAAGTGAACCAGAGCCCTGCAATGACCTGGCCTCCCACCCTCTGGGTGGCAGTTCATCATCTATTATGAGGGAGCCGGGGGTCCTCACCCATCCACCCCCAAACGGCTTATTCTGGGGCTCATCCTAAACTCACACACTGAGGCATTCTGAGAAAGACAATTTTCTCAATCTTGTTCAATTTCCCTACCTCGGGGACACACTGGGGATGCCATCCAGTCTGCCTGCCTTTCATCTGGCGGTGTCCTCAAGAGGTGGCAGCGACCCTGGCCTCACCTCTGGCTCAGGCAGAGTGTCCCACGCAAGCATCCTGACTCGATGGGATACTCTGTGCTTGAGGTGGACGTCCTAGGCCCCAGTCCAGGCCTCCCCTTCCCAGACTGCCTCCCCGGGCAGAGGGTTCTGGGCTCAGAACTATCTTCATAAACTGGGCAGGTGGACGAGATGTCTGGAAGTTTCTCTCCTGTCCCAAGTCTAAACTGTGCATCGGAACTGTAGCCTCCTCTCTCCGTGCTTTGCCAGCCAAACTGGAGACAACTTAAGTGGTTTTCAGAAGCTTCTGTCCTCACACTCGCCCCTCTTCTCGGTGACAGGGCTGGGAAAGCCTGCGTCTGTGGGAGGGGCGTGTGTGGTGGGTTGTGGCTTTTCCTCAGGGATGGCTGTTGTGCCTTCCAGCACGACCCAACCCGGAAAGTATCAATGACCGCCCTCTGCCAATGTGAAACGCGAGTTATAACCAGGAGAGTCGGCGCAGCCAATTACTGACCCCTAACCTTTAGTTTAAAAGGGGAAAAAACCCAAGCCCAAGGGTTTCCTGTCCCATCAAAGAGTGTTGGCAACTTTTACTTTTCGTTCTGTAAGAGAAAACACCACAAAGAAAGGCTCTGGGTGCCGGCAGCACGGGTCCTGTTCTTTCTCCACCCTGACTCACCCATGACCTTGGACAACCGACGTCGGTGCTGGGAGTCTCTGTCTCACCTGAAACTCGGAACGGCATGATCTCTGCCACGGCATGCCCAAGGGCATTCAGTGAAATCCTGCAGTGAAGTTCGCTATCATTGCTTGGGTTTCGAGACTTCAAACAACCTAAAGCAAAATTAATTTTGAGAGAAATACAAAAGGAGCCCTGAAATGTGACATAACACACAGGTGCACATATGTGCAAGAGCGGACACTCCGTGTGTTTTACTGGATGCACAATGCGCCTCAACTTTAAGAGTCGCAGGCGCCGGAGAGCGGGTCTGGAGACGTGCCCGAGGTTTATTAACGATGACACTGACAGAAGCATCGTTCACTCTGGTGAGAAACAGAAACCCCCGAAACACCCAGCAGCAGGTGAACGGCGAAATAAATGCAGGTGCTTCCGCGCTGTGAGGTAGAACACTGTTTACCCTATTAAAACTCTGTTTTCAGAGAAGGTTTAATGTCATGGGAACATGCTCCAAGTACAATGAAAAGTGGGGGGCAAACAGGATATGAAACTCTGTAGAGAGGAGAATTCCAATTCCAAGCTTGTTTCTGCACAGCCGAGATCAGAGGCAGCAGATAAAAGCGTTATCATTTGTCATCCCTGGGGGGATGACGGTGGGTGGGATTTTTTTTCCCCTTTATACTTTTCTGTATTTTCTAAATTGTCTGAAATGAACATGTATCACCTTTGGAATCATAGTCAGAAACGCATGCGGGCCACGGAGCACTTACAGGAAGTGGAGCGGGACGGTATGAAAATGAGGCCCGCGGCGTGGCGCTCCGGCCGGTGTGGCAGTCATGGAGACGGAAGAACGTCCCCACCTCATCACCCGAGAAAACAGAGCACTTGCCTCCAAGGCAGCAATGCGGGAAACTGGTTTTTTGGGGTCTTTTTTTTGTTGTTGTTATCAACACCACTGACGAAAAGCCCAGGGAGTCGCTGAAGCACCCTAACTGCGAAATGAGAGACCGCGGCAAAAGACAGAAACACCTTTTGGATAATTTTAGAATTTCAACCCCCAAGTCACACGCGAAGCTGCTTAGTGAGGATGACCGTGCTTCTAAACAATTATTTTTACATGACACACAGTGAGAGGCTCGTTCAGGGATCACCCCGTTGTCCTATCGTCATCGTTACCACAACCACAACATTATTTTGTACAAAGGGATTGTCTGAAATATGGGGATGGCCTTACATTTCTGCATTTAAATGAGATGGGAGTTTATCTCCCAAGGAAAAGAACATCACATCCCGGCAGCAATGAGTACTTTTACTTGTACTAGTACTTGTACTCACGTCCTTCTGCTTTTTAAAAAACATCTGAAACATAGTATCATCTTTGAATTTTGGTCTTTATCTCAAAATGGCTAATGTTCTGAAGGAACAGCTCTAAAGAAGGTCAGAGCCTGGATTTCCTTGAACCCCAGCAACCGCACCATCTGACACCGGCAGGGAGAGGGAGTGTCTATTTATTAAGGCAGAGGTTTGGGGAGAGGGCGGATTGAGAATAGGACATAGCCACTGCCAGGGGAGGGGTACCCCAGTACCCCAAAACCTCCTGAACCCATTAGGCACAGCTCACCGTGCAGCCCGCAGCTGCCGGGTAGCCACCACCATTCTCGACGACCAGGTTTCCAGCCTGACTCCACCTCCAGGAATTTCCCTGGAAGGATGCGATCATCAGACCTGAGGTTGCCGGGAGGGACACCAGGAAGGAAGCTGAGACTGGGAACACCATTAGGAGGATGGGGCTGAACCTAGGCAGGGCCACGGGGCTGGCCCAGGAAGACAGTGCTGGAGGAGTGACGCAGAAGAAATGAGCCGTAGGTCAAGGGAGAGAGCGAGAAGTCAAGAACGATGCCAAGGTTCCTGACTGGCACAGCCCAGCGACTAGCTGCGCTGTCAACAGAGACGGTGGGGGCAGGGGGGGCACCTGCGAGTGAAGAGCGCGCTCGGCACTGGAACTGCTAATGGTGTAGTGGGAAGCCCATGGTGGAGCCTCCCGGGCCCCTTCTTTCAAGATGATTGACAAGTCACAGAGGTGTCATCTGAATCTTACGCAGGGCTCCCGGCTGTGTTTTCCCTTCCTTCCTCATTTCCATCCATCCAGCTCTCCTGTCTTTCCCTCTGTCTGTCCGTCCCTCCGCCCATCCACCCATCCTATAGTGAGCACGTCGCACGTGTTGTGGCTGGGAGGTGGGGGTCCAGGAGTGAAGAGACAACATCTGGACCTCCGCGAACTCTGGCGCCCACTGGACTACTTTAAATGGCACGAAGAAGGCTTCCTGGAAGAAGTGTCCTTTCTACTACCAACAAGAGGAGAGAGAAGTGTTGGCAAGGAGGTGGAGACAAGGAAACCCTCATACGCTGCTGGCGGGGGTGTACACTGGTGCGGCGCCATGGACAATGTGGGGCTCCTCAAAAATAATTTAAACCAGATCTACCATAGGGTCCAACAAGTCCACCTCCGGGTACGCATCCAACCGAAACAAAACGACTATGTCAAGTGATATCCACACCCATGTGTCCACTGCAGCGTTCCGCACAGGAGCCGAGGTGTGGGAATAACCTGTGCTCACGGGTGAAGAAGACATGGTAGGCGTGCATTTCAGTCGGTCCTCACTTGCTACTGCTGATAGCCTTTAGGAGCTGTGATGAATCAGCGTACAATGAAAACAGTGTTACGGTAGGCTAACGGATGTAAACAAAAGTTTTCTGAGGCACCTCGTCAACAATGATAACAAAACTACCTTAAACCAAATGATGTTATTTGGGGGTCTACATACAACAGAGTATCCAGCTTTAAAAAGAAGGAACTCCTGCCTTTTGCGGTAATGTGAACACACCGGGAAGACGCTACGCTAAGTGAACTGAGTCAGACAACTCCTGTTTGTTATCATTTGCATGTGCAATCTGCATAGAGTGGAGTGGAGTATGCCAAGGGCTGGGGGTGGGGGGCATGGGGAGATCTTGGTCCAAGGGTACAAACCTCCAGCTACCAGATGAGCAAGTTCTGGGGGTTCCCTGTACAGCATGGTGACTGTAATTAACAATACTGTATGATATCACTTAGAGTTGCTGAGAGAGTTAAGTCTTAAATGTTAGCCCTGGCTGGTGTGGCTCGGTGGATTGAGCACCGGACTGTGAGCCAAGGGGTCGCCAGTTCGATCCCCGGCCTAGGGCACGTCCCTGGGTTGCAGGCCGGGTCCCCGGTGCGGGGTACATGAGAGGCAACCACACACTGATGTTTCTTTCCCTCTTTCTCCCTCCCATCTCCTCTGTCTAAAAATAAATAAAATCTTTAAAAATCTGAAATGTTATTACCACACACAAACATGGTAATTACACACAGGACGGAAGTGTTAATAACGAACCTTACTGTGGTGATCACGTCACTATATACATGTCTGAAGTCGTCACATCGCACACCTTAAACTTACAGATGCTATATATACATCGATAACATCCCAACAAAGCTGGAAAAGCAAAACAAAACAAAAAAAGTACCTTTTAAGCTGAGATCTGAAGAACGAGAACAGAGAAGAGGGGGAGCATTTTGAGGCAAGAGCTACAAGATGGGGGAAGCAGAGCTCATTTGTGGGAATGCAAGGAGGTGGGCGGGCCCAGCGGTGCGGGGTCCACGCCCTGAGAACAGTGCAAAGGATTCCGGTCTGCCTGTGGAAGGTCAAGGGAAGTTTCGAAGAGACTGTGTTCTCCACGCGCCCAAGGAGAGTTCCATCCTAGATGGTACCACCCCCCGAGATGCACTGGAGAGGAGGTAATTCATTACAAGACAGATGCCTTAGGACTTCACACTTTCTCAGAACCGACTGAGAACTACTACCTCAGTAAAATCCTTTTGTTATTTTGCTATTCATTCGGGGGGGTCTAAGGCTGAGTCAGCTTTAAACAAAACTCCACCCTCCATGCTCGGGCAGCCAGGGTAGCCTCTGGTCACACCGGGTTGCAATCACAGCTCTGCCCCTCTCAATCCACACAACCTCGGGCAAGCCATTGTGCTCGGCCTCGACATCTCTGCTGCCGATTCCCAATTCCCATGGCTGCTCCCACCAACCCCCATGAGGTAATTCAGAAAAGGAGCTTGGCCTACATTTTCTTCTGTTGGATGAGCATCTCCTACCCTTGTGCTTTTATCCAGTTGTATCTGAGGAAGGACTTCTCGGGCCACGTGGCCTGGAACTGTATTCCCATATCCCACGGCGGCTGAGGAGCTACCTCATAAAAGTGGTCATGAGTTCATAGTCTTTGTCATCCTATTCTGGTGACAGTCCCTACTAAGTTAAAATACTTTGGGATGCCTTTCCCAGGGACTGGGTGCTCTGGGTGCGGGAGGCATGAGGAAATCTCCAACTCCAGGCTCAGCTGTGGGCGGCACATGGCAGGAATCCCTCTCGTGGCTGTGTGGAAGCCAGCACGGGCAGCTGCCATCTGGGGCGGCCAGGCAAAGCACCCCCCCCCTTGCCACTTGTTGAGTTACAAGGGCTCTGAGCCACCACCTCTCTTCGGAAGTGCTTTCAGAAAGAACTGCAGACACTTCCGAACGACATGATCTTAAGGGTTACCCGAGAAGTGGCAGAAATCAGACGTTATTCCCTTCATGGGCATCCCCACCCACCTGGGTAGAGAAAGACAGGAAAACCAGTGTTGAGGTGTGAACCCTGGCACCTGGAGCAGCAGGTGCTCCAACGACCTGCATTGCGAGAGGAAGGAAGGAGACGGGAGGCCTTGCCCGGCATTTTAATGTGAGAAGTTGAAAACTGAGAACAGGGTTCTCAGGGAACAGAGTATTTTTCAGCATCTTGGACCCGTGGGCAGGACCTGCTTCAGGCTGGAGACTTCAGAAGGAAGCTGAGGGTTAAACTCACTGCTTCAGCAAGTCCTAGTCTGTCTCATTTCATGGTTCCCAGGGCTCTTTCCCACACATTCTTTCAGTTCCTGCCAATAACTCTGCAAACTAGATGTTGTTACCCTCTTTTTAGGGATGTGGAAACTGCAGCTAACAGAAGTCCCCCCAACCAGACTGCTAGTCACAGCCACTAGAGAGGTTGTTAAAACACAGGATCCCAAAGCCCCAGCCCCAAGCCTACTGAATCAGACCTTCAGGTCTGGGGAAGGGGTAGCCTGGAGATCGGAATTTATAATCATCACGGCCAGGTGGCCTCAGTGACTTCTATTTAGGAATCACTGGTCCCTGGGAGCCACATGTGGTAGTCTCCTTGTAAGCCTCCCGTTCCTCTCCCAGGGCCCGGTCCCTCCACTGACCATGAGGTATGATGCTGGGTAACTCTAGACCTAAATCCCCACCCTGGACAACCTAAGCCTACTCTGTGTCTTCCCTTCACCATGCGGATCAGGGAGGTACTTCATTCACAGTGTACCGATACCAACCTGAGTTTGAAAGTGATAACCAGGAGGGACTGACGGGCTTTGGAACTGCACTGCTCAGGGACAAAGAACCGGATGGCAAAGGGGTGAGGAAGTCACTGTTTCACATGCAAAGAAAGACCTTTCCACGGTGCACAGGGCCAGGCCGCCGACTTCTGCGGAAAGTGAACAGGGAGTAATGAAGACGGCAGCTGAACACGCTGTGTGTGGTGGTCCCTACACTAGTCACACTGATGATGTTACATACGGGCAATTTTGCACTTCTAACCTGCTGACCAGTTAACGGTTTCACCTGTCCACATTCCTGCTTCTCCTCACTTCCAGGTTTTTAGAAATATAAAAATATGGTTTAAAAATATAAAAATATGGTTAAAAAAAAAACAAGCAAGTAAAAGATTAAACCATTTGACACAGTTCTCCTTTGAGGCTTGAAAACACACGGATGTTTCTTCCAACAAGCCAGGGGAGGGGTCGCAAATAAACCGGAGCTACAATGTCTAGAAAAGAGAAGGGGTTGGCTTGATCTACAGAAGATCTCTAGACGACATGCAGATTTTTACCCAAAAGCTGTTGATGGCTTTGCCCTCTAGCTGTCGGCAAAAACACAGACGGCCGTGTAAATGATGTTCTTGCTTTGCCGGAAGGAAGAGGAAAATGAAAGACTTGCTGTTGAAAAACCTGACTGAATGTGCTAATGAGCAAGAGAATCACAGAACTGTGAGCAAGGTCTTAGAGTCAATACTGAAGAAGAAACTTGAGAAAATAGTCAACACATTCCTCTACAATATCGGGTAACGGTCTATTCAGACCCATGGGATTGAAAGAGGCCCAAACGAGAAAAAGATAGCCTTATTTTGGGGTACGATGCTACACCTAGAAGAAACCTGGCTATTCTGGCCACTTCTCCACAAAGACCCTGGTATCTTCCATCAGAGCTGAAGACAGGGATTGGAAGTTTCATTTCTTAAAGTGTGACTTTGTTTTGCATTCGAAATTCAAAGTAATAAGAGATACCAGGACGATCTATCCCTGGCCTATTCAAAGGTTCTCCCTTTTCCATAGGAAGGGCCTGGTAAGAAAAGATCCTTTATTTGCAGGGTCAGCTATTTTTGCTTGATGTTTTATTCCTTGGTTCTGTAAATACCACCCACAGCATATAATTTAAAGCTACATTTGAAACACTCGTAATTCACATGCCTCGAGGGCCTGCGATGAACTCCATAGGAAACACATTACTGATCAAGGTAAGAATCCTATGCATCAAAGGACACCCGCAGTCCCCACAAATGAAGGCTGGAACTGGAAGTCTGAGCTGTGCCAATCTGTCACCACCGCTGGCCTCCAGGTTGCTCACATGCTACCAGGAGTGTCCTAGGCAGGAAAGCCAGATCCGCATTTCTCAAAGCTAGGACGTGCTCTCTGGTTCCTACTACGTCTCTGGGTAGGCAGCACCCTCTGCATAAAAGCCAATTAAAAATTGCAACACTACACAGCAGAAAGAAAGGAGGAGCTCCTACCCTTTCTGACAGCATGGACGGATCTGGAGAGCATTATGCTAAGTGAAATAAGCCAGGCGGTGAAAGACAAATACCATATGATCTCACCTAGAAGTGGAACCTAATCAACAAAACAAGCAAGCAAAATATAGCCAGAGACATTGAAATAAAGAACAAATTGACAGTAACCAGAGGGGAGCTGGGGAGGGGATAATGGGGGTGGGGGTGGGGAGGGTCATCAAGGAACATGTACACAGGACCCCTGGACAAAGCCAAAGGGGGCAGAATCGAGGGTGGGAGGTGGGGATGGGTGGGGGGAAAATGGAGACAACTGTACTTGAACTACAATAACAAAGTGCAAAAAATACATACCTTTTGACATTGGGCGTTTTCTGGGACACTTTATGGGAAATAAATGACTAAATCCTAGAAGACAGGGTTAGGGACCATATCTTACTCATCTTTGTACTTGTCATACCATAATGCTGTCTGATACGCAGTGCCAGGCACAAAAACGTTTCTGTGTGAATGAGACAAAAAACAAAACCCAAAACTGTGATACCGCATCGCCTCTCGCCAGGACGGGGGCAGGAAACACGTCCACCTGCGTGCACGGACCGGGAGGGGAACAGCAGAGTGTGCTGGTCCCACCGCCCCCCCCCACAAGGGGGGTGACGTGACTATGCCACAGTGGGCAGATCCCTGCAGAGGGATCAGGTGGCCTAGGGGTCCAAGTCTGTCCCCAGCCTCCCTCTCCCTTCCTTTAGGCGGCTAGAAGTGCCCTCAGCAAGGGCTTCCGAGACTCTGCCCCAGGAATGCAGTCACACCTGCGGTCCCACGGCTGTCCAGAGGGCTGTCACCAAATCCACTGGGTAGTATAGCAGCTTACTGCATGAGACGTTTTTAAGAAAAAGATCACAAAACCTATGGCACCTTCATGAGCCCGAGTTTCTGCCCAGAGCCTCACCTGTGGCGGGGTTTGTGGGAGTAGGGACAGGAGGGGGCACCGGGGGAGGCAGTTCAGGAAAGTTGGGTGCATCACTGGGTTGGCTGGACCCGCAGGGAGAACCTGAAGAAATGGGCTCCGAACTGTCAGAGGAAGATGAATGGGGAAGCAGGCTCCAACCGCCGAAGGTGCTCCTGGGGAGGTGCCGCCTGAGGCAGCGGCGGCTGCAGCAGCAGTAGAGACTCCTCCCGGCGCAGGGAGCTGCCCGCAGTTCCTGTAACTGGGCTGTGCAGCTCTTGCCAGCAGAGAGCATTTGCAGAGGTACATGAAGCGTCCCATATATTCACACAACAAACCCTCACTAAGCGCCTGCTGTGTACCAGGCTGTGGGGACAAAGCCGGGAATGAGACAGGCAAGGTGCTTGGCGCCCTGTCCACTGTCATAAAGATGACAATTTTAAATAGGGAGAAAGCACTCAGAAGAAATGAAGTGGGCTAACAGGGCTCAGGGGAAGGCTTCCCGCAGAGTAAGGACCAGGAATGACCTCTCTGAGGGGGTGAAATCTGAGCTGATGCTTGAATGACAAGAAGGAACAAGCCACAGCATGTGAGAGGCATATACAAAGGTCCTGGGGTGAGTTGTAGGAAGTGCTGGGAGGCCAGCCCAGACGAAGAGTGAGCTGCCACAGAGCAGGGAGGTGGGGGAAGGGCAGGCAGGGTCCAGGTCCTGAAGGACCACAGAGGAGGCCAAGGTAGGGAGCCTGGATTTTATTCTGAGCGCACCGAAGAGGCAAGGGAACATTTTTAGGCAGGGGAATTACGTGATCTGGTTGCTGTGTAGAGAAGTAGAGCACGATCCGTGATAGGGAAATGAGTAACTGCTGTTTTGTTTTTTTTTGTGGGTCAGAAGTGGCCAAACAGTGGCAATTTCCCATGGTTCAACGGGATTCCTGTCCTGGGAGACTGTCACTGAGAACGAGAGCAATGTCTTCCTTCGGCTGTGGTGCCTGCAGCCAGTCTGGCATCTTCTGAGAGAGCCAGTAGCAGGAGCAGCCAGCAGGTGATGGGGGAGACACAGCATGGGCCGGGGCGTGGGGGGGTCTCACCATGTCCCTGTGACCCACACAGCACACAGGAAGTGATCTCTCAATTAGTGTTCCCCTTCCACCACTTTCCTGGGCATCGGGTTCCTCTGCTCTGCCAGCACAGCAGACTCCCCAGCCTTGTCCCCAGCCCCAGGCACTGCAGCAGAGGAAGGGCTGCAGCGGCTGCGCGCCTCCCTTGCTCCTCTTCCTCCTGCTGCCTCGACCTTACTTGGAAGAGAAAGGGGTCTGTGTAAGAGGTGGCCACAGCGCTCGCTCCTTGCGTCTGTTCCACCTAGTGACAAGCCTCCACCTGTGCCCTGACTGGCCCCTGTCTTCAGATGTTGTCACTAAGCAAAATGCAGACTGGTGGACTGCCAGGCCTAATTTAGCACTCAGACCAGAGCGGCACACATTCCTATTTGTCTACCCATCCACGTCTCACTTAGTTGCATCCGACACTCAGTTCCACGATGGTGGGAAGGTTTTGCAGTAAACTGAGTGTAGGTATATGGCACGACATTTTCCCTTCGGACTGCATAACCATGTCGAGTATCCAGAGTTCACCGTTCAATTTCGGACACATAAAGAGGCGACTATGACCACTTGTCATTTCCAAAACCGTAAGCTGTCTAGTAATTAAACAATACCTTGATGCTATTGTACCCTTTGATTTTTCTGTTGTTAATCCCTGAAGCCCAGAGGGAAGTGAGTATTTAACCCCACAGCTGCCTGAGGACAGTGAGGGACAAATCCTACGGGGCGGAGACACTGAGAGTAAATCAAACCCCACATGGATCGTTATTGATTAGCAACCAGCAGAGCACTGGATTTCGGATAAAGTTTAAAGAAAGGGCAAGGGACTTTTCTCTTTGAATCTATTAGAAACTAGTTACTGAGGGCCTTTGGGGCTGCCAGACTCATTCTTAATTTATTCTTTCTCAGATGTGCTGGGTTGGTTAACACCAGCCCCTCATCCAGAGTAGCAAAATAGGCCGCTGACCTGAAATAAGGAGCTTAAAATATGAAAATTACATAAAGGTGAACCACGAAGGGATTTTCCTGTCCCTCTAGAACTGAGCTCTGCCAAAGACACCAAAGTCAAGTTCTTTTCAAGTACACAGAAGACGTAGTGCTTGGGGGGCGGGGGGACGGGGAGACTCATCCTGACCCCCAAATGACAATGTCAAAGTGAGCCTGGAGACAGCTGTGACTAAAAGGTGGCTAGAAGTCAAATACTGGCTAGCAAGGCCGGCCAGCGCTCCCCATATGAGCTGTCTCCATGCCATGCGATCTCTCAAGGCAGTTCGAGACATCCCGCTGGTGGGGGCGGGGGGGGGGTGGGGTGGGTAGCAGAATGCCCAGGCCCCAGTGCACGGGTGGCCGGAGCTAACAGCCACGCAAAGAATTCCGTCCTGCTCGGAGCTACGTTTCCAAAGACGAGTCACAGATTTGTGTGTCGGTGAAAATCTATGTAAATCATCTCTTCCGTTGCCCAGGAATGTCTTTCCCAACATCCGCCTTGATAAACACGAGATGATCAATAGTATCTACCAAAGTGGAAATGAATCTTCCCCTGCTCCCAGATTCAACCGCAGCAGACCTGATACAGTATCACTTTGCCCAGCTACATCCTTTTAAATTCCTTCCCTTTCAATTATTCATCAAAATGACGGAAATAAAGATATTTTTAGTGAATCTTTTCACCAGTCAAATAGGATGTTTGTCTCAGGTGTTTTTGGAACTGAGAATATCCCACTGCTACTCTTTCTTAGGTTAGAACCCTAAACAATCAAACAAATACACACACCCACTGTTTGTAATCATTAAGAGTTTCTAGTAGAGAAAAGGCCACTTTCTAGGTTAAAAAAAAGTCACCAGTGTTCTGAAGGGTAATAGTCTAGACTGGCATTTTAAAGGAAAAGAATTATATTCTTTTAAATGAATTGAAAGAGGACCGCAGAGACACATTTGCATGGCTTGCTATCCAGTAAGTGTGTGTTTGTATGGGTGTGTTTCACAGGAGCACAACAGAATTCAGAACATCAGTAAAATATTATATACACCATGATCGTCCCCAGGATTCAGTACCAACTCCTCCTACCTTAAAGAAAAGGCCACACAGACAGTGCCCCTAAAGGGGGGTGGGGGGACTTTTACCGTCTGCCTCCCCAAGAAGCCACATCTCAAGGCATAGCCTCGCTGTGCTCGGCGGAAGTCAGCCCAGCTCACTTTAATTCTTTCCTTCCTCACATTCTCTGTGGTAAGTTTCCACTCCCGCCCCCCCGCCCCGCCCGGAGACCTCAGAAAGATCCAGGCACCGCTTACTATGCTAAATGTATCCGTGCCAGGCTATGCTGCTGGATACATCAGCGCTGTGGCTCACCGACATCGGTAACGTGCTCCCTGCGAACCAGACACAAAGACACACGAGACACGCTCCAGGTCTGCACGCCAGACTCCCTCCCACACGCGGGGCGATCACATCCCCACTCCTGCCTGCTGTCCCTCTTCAAGCCTCCCCTCACGCCATCTTCAGGACAGCAATCCTATGATGACTTTTCAGCAGACAATAAAGGTGTTTCAAAATTGTCTGTAGTAAATATATAAAACAGAAACAACATATTGCTTCACGAATGTCCCGTCGTCTTGTTTTCACGGATGCCGCCCAGAAAAGCTCGTTCAAGAACCGAAGCAAACGAAAGGCTTTTTCGGCTCCTTTTCATGTGGTTACTTAGACGTTACTTACTGACCCGGAGGGGCCTCCCTCTGGCTCTTCCTCACGGAGGCAGACGCCTCATGCTCCTCACCCAAATGCCTGTCGTTTCTACCCATGGATCGAAACATCTATGTAATGTGCAGAGTATACTCCTCTATTTTGTATAGAATAAAAACGAGCAGTAGACTTGAAATGTAGATCATTTTTTTAAAAGATCATTTTTTTAAAGGGGCATATCATATAGCATATACAAAAAGTCTTCAGAAAATACAGCCCCCAAACCAATGTTACTCTAATAACTTACAGACATGGCTCCTTTCCCCTAAAAGAAAAGAAACACATACTTCCTTCTAGAGTTTGAAATCAGAGTAATACACTTTCTGTGGTGAAAGTGTCCACTGTTGTTAGAACAGCTCTTCCCATAAAGGAAATTTACGGTGACGCGACCATCGCCAGTAAAGACATCTGTTGTCAGAAGCACACTGCGCGTTGATGAGAGCGGGTTGAGTTGAGCAAGGCTTTTAAAGCACTCAGTCGAAAAACAGGTCGATCGGGTCCGCAAAGATATTTTTTTGCGAAGTGTTCATTGGCCTACAAAAATCTTTTAGAAACAATTTAGATAATTTGGCGGAGGAGTTCGCATGGACAGGCCGACCCACAGGCTGTGACTTCCTGTGAGACAGATCAACCTACCGACTTTGGAACACAGTCCAGGTCAAGTTCATAGGCCCAGCAGAGTTCTTGAAAAATATCAGCGGGTCTGCGGAGACGATTCTTTGGTAACGACGGGGTTGTGGGTGGATGAGTAAGTAGAGGGGCGGGAGGGCAGCCAGATGAAAACCAAAGTTGAAGAGTAAAATCGGGGCAGAGGAAACCCGGTTGAAGGGATGCCTCCCTGGGCACGACACCCTTTGTAAAGAAAGGCAACACTTATTTTCATGTCCCTGGATGGGGACATGCCAGTGACTTCCACAGAAGCAACACTGACCTAGAATCATCCCCAAACTGAAGCCACGCACCACCCCGTCCCGCCTTTACAGCACACCCCGGAAGTCGTTACTTGTCAAATGCTGCACTTTTAAAAAATAACTGTGAGCTTTACTTATGAGCACTCATATTTAATTCAGTGATGCCTCTGGGGGGTGGGGTGGGGAAGAGGCCATGCCAACCAGCTTCCCAGGAAAGACAAGCCAGTGGTCACTATTTGGAACGTGAGGGTGGGGGGAGGTGGCAGGGCCACCTTTGTCTCCCGTCCCTAGCAAGGAACATGTCCGGGAACTGCACACGGCTCCATGAATCCAAGATTGCTTAAATATGAAAATAAAACACACTTTATACACAAATCAATAAATCAGCCTGCAAAGGCAAGCCCGGCAGCCGGTTACTAGACAAAATGAATAAGCGTAAGCACCACCTCCTAGCAGAGCTTCTGGGCCTGAGCAGGACGCAAAATCCGAAAGGGGCCGTTCCAGGAAGGCTCTGGCGATGCCCCGAGAGAAATGACACGCAATTTACCGGCAGGAGAGAATGCCCTGCGAAGAAGTCGGGGGAGGGGAGCTCAGCTTGCACGAGCTCTGGGAGTGTGAGGCCGACCCTCCTCACCTTGCCGCCGGGGAAGAGCAGGCGGGCGGGCGGGCAGGCGAAGTCCGCGCTGCCCCAGGGCGCGCCGGCGCAGCGCAGGGGCGCGACCGCAGCCCCAGCACGCCCTGGGGCGTTGCTCCGCTACTTACCCCTTCTGCCTTCCTAATAGATGCTAATGGCTCCGTTAGGTGGGGAGAAACAGCTCTCGTTTTGTCATATGCAAATTCCAAGTTTAAAAAATCCCAAAGCAGCAGCGGGCTCCCTGGTGCAGCGGATGGGAGTCACACTCCGCCCCCAGCCTCCTCCGCACTCGGGGCCAGCCCCCAACCTGCGGCAGCGGGGGCCGAAAATCAATCCGGAGCCGGGAGAGATCGGGCGCTCAGGCAGACAAAGACTTCACCTCGGGCACAGCCCCAGTCTGGCTCTGCTAGGAAAGCCGTAACCCGCAAGTGGCAGTACAGAAAGGGAGTCCTACATACTGTTTTTCCCCAGAGGATTTTTTTTTTAAGACGTCCTAAAATACTTAAGTCTTACATTGTCCCAGAGACTGTCCCATGACAGTGGGACAATTGTGCCCCATGATTCTCCCAAAAAATAAATACATAAATTAATAAAATCCCAATCTCCTTTGTGCCAGACCAGAAAGCACCTGGCAGTCTCCTGGCCCCAGACACTTTCGGACACACCCACCCTACCTGCCTCCAGCCGGGATGGACCTTCTGCAGCATGGCCGCAGAACAGCCTTCAGAGGCTCCTTGGGGTTGGGAAGGGAGAAAGGGAGGAAGGGAAGGCAGAAAGGAAGGGAAGGCAGAAAGAGAGGGAAGGAAGGAAGGAGGGAGGGAAGACAGAGGGAGGGAGGAAGGAAGGAATCAATCCATTCAGAGATGCTGTGGTTAATATCAATCAACTATCGGTGCTTTCGGTTCCAGGACAAACGGTGTCACTGAACAGGTGAACATTTTTCTTAAAAAGCCCCGGGTCTGGAGATCTGGTCGGAACGCTCTGAGCAGGCAAGACACATGGTCCTGCTGAAGCGCCCTTCGGCCGGCACGGGCAACCCCGAGGTGGCCGGCCTCCCTGGTTTGTCCCACACCACCGACAGGTGGCTAGGCCTGCCACAGGGGTGACCACTGCGACCCATGTTACAAATTCAGCTGGCACCTGCCGGGGAGTAGAGTTCAACTCACTGAAGAAGTCCCTGATTCTGAACTCTGTAATAGACAAAGCTGGGGAGGCAGGTCCTGGGCAGAGCCCTAGCGAGCTGACTTCCCGCTTTCTCGACATCCAGGACCCTCTGCACCTGTGGGAGGCAGCCACCAAATCTAACACGGCCTCGCCCCCTCACTGTGCCTTTCGCTCCTTGGTCCAGAAAACGGTCTGTTAAGGGACTTTAGTAGTTAATATATAATCCTGTTAGACGTGCCTGTGGTGCATTTTAATTATTTTAACCAAGTTCCCTCTTTCTATTTCTTGGTATCTATCCATAACCATGTATCTTTCTTGGAAGTAATACAACTCCATTAGCACAATCACTACTTTTCAATAAGTCAGACTGACCTTACCACGATTCTCAGTCGGGGGAGTTAACGGTACAGTCACTATGGAAGCGACAGCGGAAGACACAAGTGAGAGGAACACTGGGAATTTCGCTAGAACTTTAGAATCGTTTTTCTAATTCCTTCCTCTCTGCTCTTCCCCATCCACGGGCACCTCCCAGGAGGAAGGATAAAATGTGATAATGTTTCAAAATACGGGATCCCTGTACAGAAACACTCATGCCTTACAATAACCAATGCTTCTGGGTTTTTTTTTTTTTTTTTTTTAAACATGGGCTTTGAATGAGCAGCTACAAAAGTTCAACAACTAGCTATTAACCACTTTAGGATCCGCTTTCTGAGAAACGTAATCTTCATGGGCAAACCCGGAACCCTGCAAATTCCAGCAAACTCGGGCAGTGCCGTTTATCACAGAAATCGACACAGGGAAGTGATAGCACTGGGCATGGGTGTCCCGGAAGGTGCCGGTGGTGAGAGACGCAGGTATACTGAGATTCACCTTCTCATAGGCAACTAAAGAGCTGGAACTGCTTTCTTGGTTTCACCAAGAGAATGAAAAATGTCATTAATTCTTTCAAGACAAATGCAAGCAACTGGCTTTGTTGCTGTTCCTCCCTTCCTCCCTCCCTCCTTCCCTCCCTCCCCTTCCCTCTCCCCCCTCTCTTTCTGCAGCTTTAGAGAAAGGCAGCAAGCAGTAAGATTGTAGCAGCTATGGAATCACAGGCAGCACCAGGGTGATGTCTTAGCTCTCAGCTAATTATTTACCCAGATCAAGCCTGACTGCTGGAAAAATCAGCTCTCTCCAGGAGGTAACTGAGCTGAAAGGTTCTTTTCACTGAGAAATGATGGGCTGGTGGCTGGCATGCAGCCCACAGGCCGGTGCACCCTTCGGGCAGCGTCGCGAAATAAATACCCAGCACCACACCATTTTCCTCATGTGTTCCCAGGAAAGCACTGGTCAGTTGAAGAAAATCAGGTATGAAGAGCCCATCCGCGGTGCCACAACATACAAAGATTGAGCACCTAAGAGATACTGTTGTTAAAAGGAATCCTGCGGAACTGAGACTGTTAGTATTTTATAGCCCGAGCGTCCCTTCAAAGTCCCTATATGCAAACAAAGCAGATTGCCTCATTGTTCCCACTTACGGTAGCTGTTTTCTCCTGCAGGTCTCCTGCACACACAAAACGTTCAGGCAACGGTGATGTTCTAATTTGCTCGGGCTGGTATGGAAACAGAAAGCCACCAGCGCTCTGCCAGCTTGCACAGTCCCCCAAAGCCCTGGGTCCCTCCCTCCCTGGGCTCCACAGACGAGAAGATTTAAACAATGCATTTACATCAATCAATATCATTTCTCTGTGCCTATTTCTCAAAGCTGTGTTAGACGCAACACTTGACTGGAATGCCTTCCACTTTCTTATTTACTTCCTAGGACGGCAAAACTATCGGCAGGCACATGCACGTGTGTAATTTCCCAGGCCCACGACGGGACCAATCACCTGCCGTTTCTCTCTTTCTCACCGCTCCCCGCCGAACATGGCTGCCGGCGAGGCTGTCGGGAGTGGGAGCCTGGGGGCCTGCTCGGGTTCCGCCCTCCACAAGGTGCCATGTCGGGGTCCCTCCCACAACCATGTGATCGGGTTGTGGAGACAATGTGTGTGCTCCGGTTGGCATCTCCAATCTATGTGGCTTATTCTAACACGAAGATCAATTTGTCTCCTGCCCGCATGCAGCCACCCCTGAAGAGCACGTTTGAGGATCCTTTCTCTTGCTTCCCTGTCAGGACTGGAATTCAAAATCTGCTGTGGTTGGTTAGCGGGCTGAATTTTGAAAGCTAATGTCCCTTTTTAAAAAAAATCCCCCTCTTTGGGGCAGCTGACGTTCTAACTTGCGCTTTAGAAGTGGTGGAATTTTATTCCTGCATTCAACATCTAACCGAACCCCTTCCTCTTGAGTGCGGTTGGGATTTGTAATACACTCATCAGATTCGTACCAGGAAACACTTGCATCCGTACGCAGTGCAGCATCTACGTTCAGGAGAGGGGCCGCGGTAAATTCGTTATTTAGGAAGTAACGAGAACGAGTTTGCTAAAAGCCTGTAGCAAGCTTCTCATTAGACACCGCGGAAGGACACCGAGAATTCCACAGAACAAAGCAGTAACAGGAGAGGTAATAGAATTTTGAAGAGGGTATGAATTTAACCAGGCGGGACGAAGGGGCTCCCCTATTGCCAATAAGAACCGCTGCCCAACTGTCTCGCCGTGCCATTTAAAGGAGGGAACAACGCATCTTCGCAGGAGGGAAGAAAAAAGTCTCACGTCTCACGCTAACTGTTTTATAGGGAAAAAGTGGAATGATTTATATTACATTATTCCTCTTTGGAAGACTGCCTAACAATAATAAAGAATTTTCTCTTTGGTACTGAAGAAAATTTTTCAGTGGAATGTAGAATTTCCCCCTAATTCCAAGGAGAAAAAAACCACCTCACTATTCTCGTAGCTGTCCCCCTCTATAGACTAGTGTTCAAATTGAGAATTTTTTATCTTCCATAGGAAAATATTTATTGCAGGGATCCGAGTTTTTAAAAATACCCTCTTAGGGTGTCGGGGCCATTGTCCTTGCCCACAGGGTGTGAGGCTGTGTAATAGACACTCTGAGCTTTTGTCTAAATTACACGCAGCTCTACTCAGGCCAAAGCCACTGCTTAGTTCACCAGAGGGCAGGACGAGCTCCACTGTCCCTCCTGCAGTGTGTCCATGGTCCCCGAGCTGGTGGCCCCTGTTTTTCAACAGTACCAAATACAAAGGTATTGGACTGCCAGTCCCTACCCTGAAATAGATGGACGAAGGCAGGACCAGCCCAGCCCAGGGAAGAGCCAGCTGATTCACTTTACGGCCGAGTTCAGAAAGAAGGAGAGCCAGGTGGTCGACTGCATGGGGCGGGCGGGGGGGCTGTGACTGTCTTTGGGGGCACCCCCACAGGAGCATGGATGCTCGGGTCAGCGCATCTCACAGCCGGTCCCCGAGCTCTCCTCCGGGTCTGAATGCCCTTGGATGTCCCTGCCTTGGCCTTGGGGCTAACCGCTACAGGCTGGGTGTGATCCTCGGGTTTCCACGGGGCAGTCTGCTTGGACCACAAGGGCTTTGTGAATCCTTCACGAGCGGCCACAGGACAGTCAAAACCAACAGTGCCCGCAGAGTCACAGGGGCGGAGTGGCAGAGCTGTTGGAGCGTCCGCGCGTGCACGTCCCCAACCGTGACACTGCGGCACCACAGCTCGGGTAACGGGTGGTGGCTCTGCTTTGCAGAAGGGGCAAAGTGACAGCCACGAGGTGACACAGCAAGCTAATGTCCCAGTTCAGGGTCAGGTCTACTGATTTCAGGGTACTGCCCCTCAGAAGTCCGAAGCTCTGAACACGCAGCTAACATGGGGATGGGGCTGTTCTGTGGTTCTTTCTGGAAAGCAAGGCTGGGTCCTTTGCAGGGCCTCTGGCTACTTACCACCATCTCTCAGCCCCAGTCCCCCTTCATCCCGCACCTGAAAGGCCACGCCCGCCCCCTGCGTGGCTGGCACCATCGGCATGAGCGGTGCTGCGGTGCAAGGCACTCCCACCCACAAATTCAGGTGACAGCAAGCCCTGGGCGGCACCGCCCTCTCCTGGGAACAGCACCGAGCCCGACTGTCGGAGTCCCACCAGCATCTAGACCTGGGCCCTGCTCAGGAGCAAGCGTCGGCCCGTGGATGTGTGACTGGTCTCGGGCCGAGGAAGAGGTCAGGAACCACCAGTTTCTGAGTTCTGGGGTTTTCTCCCGGGACAGCATCTCACCTTCTGCCACCATCTTATAGACGTGCTCCCGCTGCCCTGACGAGATCAGTTAAGCTCTCACCACAGAGCCCTCAGCGGCGACAGGGATGTGGGCAGGGCCACGCCCCGCGGAAGGAGATTGGATCCTGCTGCTCCCCCGCCTCCACCACCGCTACCTGTGTTCCTGACACCACCCAGGCTCCACCTGGACGCTGCCCACCCCTGGCCTTGCTGCCAGACCTCAAGGCTGCCCGGCGAGGCGAGTCGTTACCCCAGTGACACACGGACGTCACGAGCAGCTCTTTCCTGGACAGACCCAGGCAGCTCCCGGAATCTTCTGCGGTGTCCGCCTGGCTTAACAGACCGTCAGCATCGTGCCTGAGCCCTCCCGGCTGTGGGACCACGTCCTGGCTGTGACCCAGAGACGAAGTTCTCTGCCACAGTAAGTCAGGGTCTGAGCTTTCGCTTCTTTCTAGCAGGTTTGCTCAGCTCAGGCTTAGCTGATAGACCGGGAGGGGAGAGGGGAGGGCAGGGCAGCGCCCCGCTTCGCTGGGCCTCTGTCTCTTTATGGGTCAGGTGGGAAGCGCACAGCCAGCCTCGCGGAGTCCAGGCTGAGACGGCCTGAGATGGTGCACGAGAAAGCTCAACACACCCTCATGCATCCTGTCTAACCTGCTCGGGGCTGCCCACCAGGGGCGGTCCACAGCCATCATCTTTCTCCTGGCGAGACGAGCGCCCCTCCTCCAGGAGGAAGCCCCCCAGAAGCACGTGCACCACCTGGCCTGGGAGCCCCTCGCCGCTATCGAGTCAGAAATGGCAAGTGGGCGGGGTGCGGGGGTGTCATTCTCCACCCGCCTGCACCGGCTGTTTCCTCCACTGGGTGCCCCTGGCTTCTCAGCCAGGTGGGTTCCCAGACATTTCTGTGCTTGGACCCTCCCGGGCTCAGCTCTCTGCCCACCCCGAGCAAGGACTGGCTGCTGGGATACAGAGGTGAGCAACACAGACGTGGTCCCGCCCTCGTGGCCCTGACCAGCTAATGGGGCAAGAGGACTGGAGCAGATGACCAGAACTGCAGGCGGTGGTGACAAAACAGAGGGAGTGAGCGCCATGGCGGGGTGGGGGTGGGGACGGACGGGAAGCCTGACGGGACCAGAGTTTCTGTGTTTCTAAAGCCGACCCTGGGTGCTGTCTGGCTGGGGATCAGGAAGAGGCTGGAGACAGGTCGACCAGGTGCAGACGGAGGCCAGGGTTGGGGACCGAGGAGGGAGGTTTTGCTTGGTGGCGACTCTGGAGATGGGGGGGATATGGGCGTCAGGGACGACAGCCGGGCTGGCTTGTGCGGCCGGCTGGCTGGGGTTCCCGCTGCCTGGCAACTGCAGGGGCGACGTTTGGTCCCCTGAAATGCACCCATATCCTAGCTGTGAGACTAAGAACACTCCGTTAGGAAACAAGCTGGGTGGGGGGGTTGGGTGGGGTCCCCGAGCCACACCCTTACTTTACACAATGTCCTGAACCCTCAGGCCGACACCTGATATCTGCTCCACAAGTGGCACCTGGATGTGGGGACTTGGCCCCCAACCACCTGGCTGGCCTACAGGTGACCGGGCCACTGGATCTCGAGAGGAGCTTCCTTATGAGACAAGTCTTTTGAAAATCCAGGGACATACGTACACAGCGGCAGGTGGACACCCCCACCCCCTGGCCTCGCCTCTGCCACAGGAAGTCAGAAGCAAAAGCAAGGAATCCGATGAACACACAAAGAACAGCGCCGCTCGGCCAGGACCGGTCGGGCTTCCAGAACCGGCCAGTCCCTGACGTAACGTCCCACCAAGAAGCAACAGCACGTGGAGAGAAAGCAGAGAGAAGGCGGCTCAAAGCCTGCCTGGAACTCAGCACAGCGGAAAACAACGGTAAAGCACCTAGTCTCCCCGAGTCCGGGGCGGGCTGGCAGGACCTCTTCTGATCTTAGGTTAGGCGCCTCGCACCGTCTATGCCTGCGTGAAAGAGGGGTTCCTCGGGGTTTTCAGTGGATGGAAGACACCCAGCCATTCGTCCGGAACAGCCCTTTCCAAAAAGCAGGCCATTCCTATGGCTAGCAATGCCTAACCCCTTCGATGTGGCCGGCACATTTCTCAGGGAGGCGGCTGCATGAAGGCAGACGTGCAGTCCTCGAAACCACCCCGGGAAGTACACCATTGTTTCACAGACTCAGAAACTGATGCACAGAGAGGTTAAGTAACTTGCTCCAAGGCACAGAGCAGCCAGCAAGTGGCTTAGACAGGATGGGAAGCCAGGCCGTCTGAATCCAAGCCGGGGTGCCATCAGCCCCATGAGCAGGTGGGGCTCCGCCCTGCATGGGGGCCTTCCTGCCCACGTGGGCACGTGGGGCAGCCAGGGATGAGCAGTGCTGTGCAGCCCGGAGCACGAGCCCGTTCCCCACTCTCTCAGCGTGTCCCTGACTACGGGGTAGGCTGCCCAGAGACCAACATTCGATTATTAACTGGGATAAAAAAATTCAGGGTGCATAGCCCACTGAAGCCAATATCCAGGGTTGATAGTGCATGGTTATCACTAGTCATGGTTAGCAGAGACAGAAAGCTAATACTCCAACAAAAAATAATTCTGGAAGTCTCTGGAACGACTTCAAAAAATGATCTGCAGAGGCAGACACAAATCATCATGCGGGAAACTTATTTTCTTCTTGTGGGACTGAAACCCTAAGGGGGGAAACGCTGAGGAAATGTGTCGCGGGTGGGCACAGAGGCAAGGGGCAGTGGGCCCCAAGGGGCCCAAGGGGCGGATGACAGCGGCTGGGAGGCCTCGCTGGGCGGGGCACGGGAGGCTGGGAAACGCGGCCCCTGGCGCACACCTGACTTGACTGGTCCCTTCTTTGTCTTCCACGGCTCACAACTCGGAAACACCTGGGCTGGGCGGTGAGCCGGGGCCAGGAGCTAGGCTGAGGCAGCTCAGAGTTCAGGCCCCAAAGAGGCAGATGGCCCACCCCCACCTCTTTCTAGCTATGTGACCCTAGGCCATTGGCCTACCCTCTCTGAGCCAATTTTTTCCTTGCAAATGGAGATAACAGTACCTACTACATGCGTAGTGAAGACGACAAAATGAAAATACCCACCGCCAGTGCTAAGGAAACTCTATAAAGTGCTAGTTAACAAGGCAGTAAGCCCTGGCCGGTGTGGCTCAGTGGATGGAGTGGCAGCCTGCGAACCGAAAGGTCGCCGGTTTGATTCCCAGTCAGGACACATGACTGGGTTGCAGGTCAGGTCCCCAGTTGGGGGCGTTTGAGAGGCAGCCCACTGATGTCTCTCTCGCACATCGATGTTTCTCTCCCTCTTTCTCCCTCTCTCTAAAAATAAATAAAATCTTTAAAAACAAAAACAAAAAAACCCCCACCAAGGCAGTGATAGTAAATCACAGGGCTTCAAGGTCTCTTTATGTCCTGGCTCAAGGTCTCTTCATGTCCTGGCTCCTGCTGCTCAGGGGCCACCAGGTGGCCAATCTGAGTTCCGCTCCAGGGATGGAGGGCACACACTTGGTCGTTACCAGTTCAAATGATGCCCCAGAGCCAACCGCAGGGTGCGAACCTGGGTGGGGCTGGACCTCAGACCTTGGCCATGCCCTGTCTGCCCCCTGGCCCTGCAGGACAGAGCAGGCACTGCAGATTGCAGAGGCTGGGAAGAAGTGGGCAGACTCGGGGGCGGGCGGGGGTTAGGGTTGACAGACCAGGTACCCTGGATCTGCCTCTCTCTCAAACTCTGCCAGGCCTCCAACAAGACAACTCTTTCCGGCCCACCCGTGTGCGTGGAAAGTTCAGAGGGTGCCTGAGTTCCCGCTCAAGGAGCATTCGTGCCAACAGCCAGGGTTACCAATAACCACCGACCTTCCACGAGGGGCTCCCGGTTCCAATACTGTAACCTTTAACCTTATCACTAACAGAGTCGAGCTTCTCGGATTCGCGTGAGCGTGGAGAGCGGCGCCCCAGTGCCTGCCCGGGCTGCCGTGTCATCCTGCAGAGGGCTCGGCCACCTGGGCCTGCCACAGCCTGTTTCCCCGCCTCCCCCGACCCCCAGACTCCACGACAATGGCCCTGCTGGCGCGACCCTGCCGCCCACTCAGCAAACTCGGACCAGCACCCGGCGGTCGGCGCAGGCCGCCGTGCTGCCTGGGGACAATGACCCCTCTCAGTGCGCTTTAAATCGAGTGGCCGCACACCCTTCTCACAGCCGCGCACGGCCGTGCTCAAGCGCAGCGACTCCCACAAGCGAAGACAGAAAGGCGCTGGTGCGGACGACGGGGCCGCTCTTGGGCATAAAGGACTTCTGTGTGGGCTCGTTGTGAATTGTCCTTTCTCAGTGTCCTGTCTGTCAGTGCAGACTGAAGCCGAGGGGAGCAGGCGCTGGCCATGTCTGAGGGGACGTGCTGGCCGGGGGCCACCGGAGCCGTCCACACCCTTTCAGAATGCAGCCCGTGGGGTGGCCGAGGGACAAGCCGGGAAGGTGGCCGGCCTGGTGGGCCCCCGGCACTGGGTGAGGCGCAGGGGACAGCACACCTGAGCGGGGCCAGGGGGACGCACCATGCTCTTTCTCCCAAGGACTGCGGAAGGGACTCCTGGCTGGGGGACAAGTTTGGAATGTGCTACGGCTCATCCTCAGGGTCACAGTCCCCGGGGCTCTGTGGCCACCTCCCCTCCGGGGTCGGCTGTCCTTCCCCACGTGAGGCCGTCAAGTGTTAACTACCACCTACAGAAGGGAGAAAAAGCGCGCACCCCAGCCCGGTGCGGGTGAGCCTCGAGGGGCCCACACTCGGGGTGCAGGCACCGCAGCGAAAGCTCTCCACGAGGTGGACACTGTGGCTTGGATGACCACGCGGCCGAGAGGGAGCTCAGCTCCCCTCCAACCAGCCTGGAGCGTCAGTGCGGGGCCTGGGAGGGCAAAGCTCCCCGACAGAGTCGCAAGGCAGAACGTGGCCAACAGCAGCCGCCCTGGGGAGTTTCTGGTGCTCCTCCACCCCCTACAACAGAACCTAAGAGTCTGTGCAGGGCCCTGCAGGCCCGAGGACCTGCGCCCTGGCTCCCGCCCACCCCCGCTCTTGACCCCACACAAATACTTGACATGCCTGCAGTTCCTCGAGTAAGCTGTCCCGTCCCCCTCCCTCAGCCTCTGACCCCTTGCTCCGCCTCCTCCTTCACCAAGATGGAGCCCTGGATGCTTCTCCAACGTGGCCCAGCTGATGAGACCCTCAGCACCCTGGGTCAACTCCCTCCTGGTGCCCTCTCCACGCGGCAGGGCAGAGCTACGCCCTTCATCTCCAGGCACTTGTCCAGAGCAGGGACCTGGCCGTCCCCACGTTCCCTAAGGGATGTCCCACGGAAGAAGGGGGATGGCCTCAGAGTCTGGCTCAGCCATTTGAGGCAACCCTCCAAGCAGGAGCGTAACAAGGGGACTTGGGGGGCACAGCCAGGACGGGCCCAAACAGAGATGCCTGCCGGCTGGATGGCACTTCACGGTGGGTCCCAGCAGGTTGGCTGAACTAGAGATGGGGACGCAGGGCCAGAGCAAGTGTGGGAGGGTTCCTGGGCTCCTACCCCCTACTACAAACATGGGCCAGCTGTGTCTCAAACTTCTCATTCCTTCAGAGAAGGAGGGGGCAGAGGAAAGTACATCCCGCTTTCCTGTAGTACCACTGAAGCGCTGGGAGGCTTTGGGAGTGAGGGGTCCGGCCCGAGGCATCTGAGGATGGACACTGTGGGTGGCCTGTGAACCAGGTCCTGAGGGAGACCCAGATCAGCGAATGCGGAGGGGGCCGGGGAGCAGCTGGACCACCACCAAGAGCCCAGCTAGCAGCCCCGTGGGGCAGCACCTGCCTTCAGGAAGGCAGGTGAAAGAGATGAGGGTCCCATCTTCACCAAGAGTCCCAAGTGGGGCCGGATCTGTGAACTGACCTGTATTTCAGCAGCTGGGGAAGGTGACGGGAGAGACGAGCCGTCCAGGGAGGCAGAGACCAGCTCGGAGCCGTTCTGATTGGCCTGGGCACAAAGCGGGTGCCTGCCTGACCCAGGTCAGCATCGGACTGGCCAGAGACGCCGGGCAGGGCAGAGGACCCCAGCGGAGGTGGCAGGTCTCAGGGACCACAGTGGACTGCAGGAGGAGAACAGCAGAGGTCTGCGCCCCGACTTCCAGAGCAGGGCAGAGGGGGAAGGGGACACGCCCAGCAGGATCCGGGAGGCTGGGTGTGGAAAGGCCACCGCAAAGGCACAGGCCTGGGGGCTGCCTACTCAGGGGACAGAGCAGAAGGGATGAGACTGCAAAGGCAGCAGGAAGAACGGATGAGACCGAGGCCAGCAAAGCCCAGCCCGACGCAGAGCAGGGGCCCAGGAAGTGAACGCAAGCTACGGGGGTGGACATCCCGGCTGAAATCTTGTTGCACATCCCAGACTCCTCTGGGGACACAGCCAGAGGCGGCTGCTGCAGACGCACCTGGGGGACACGGAACCCATGTGTCCGCCCCTCCCTCCCCACCCCACCCCCCGTAGAGATTCTGATGCAGAAACCCTCTAACTCTGAAGACAGGGTTAAGAGAACGGAAAGAAATGCTCTAATTCCACTCACAAGCAGCAGGACCCAGGATTTGTCCACTAATATTTTTTCCGAAGAATCTCCTAGGTGATTCTGAGGTTGGGCCGGTTGGCAGGGTCTCGGGTCTAGGGGAGACCGGGTGGGGTTGTAGGCTGGACGCTTCCTGAGGATGATGTTGCCTCACCCTGCTGAGTGCTCCGTGCTCAGTGGGCCTCTCCCCACACCAAGGCCTCCAGCGTGTGCAGACAGCTGGGGGCACCCCGGGCACACACAAAGGGGACGGTCGCAGCTGCAAGGCACCCTATTCATCCCCACACATCTGCGTGTAAAGTCTCAGGACGGCGGGGGGTGGGGACACCAAGCTCCACCAGGAATAAGACCACTCGCCCAGGGCTGTGTCCCAGACAGGCTCTGAAATCCCCAGAAGACCCTCTCCACGTACGGAGAAAGCTTTAGCTGGTTTTAGCGGCAGGTCTCTCTATGGGCTGAATTATTATCACAACTTCTTGCCTTGACGGAGGGAATCTGACCTTATGTTTCTGTCACACTCCAGGTAAAATCCCTTCAGGCACCAGGGTCCGAATGTTCATGAGATGGTGACACCCTGGCCATAGGCAACAGGGTGTAATGCCAAAAAGAAGGAAGAAATAAATGGTGGAAGGACCTTCTGGAAGAGCAACCCAGACCTTTGTCCCCAAATCCCTTTTCCCAAAGCCGGGATCTCCTCGCAGAGCATCTCAGGTGTACGCTCGGAGCCTAACAAACCAGCCGAGACCCAAGAGGTCCCGGAACAACGGAGCCCACCCAGCAGGGCACTGGGCCTCAGGGCAGCGGAAGGAGCCAGACCCATGGAAGCCGGGAAGAGGAAGGGGGTTGCCGGGGTTTGGGGACATGGACAGCTACGGACCAAACGGTATAAAATTTCAGTTCTGCAAAGTGGGTACATCCTGGGACTCTACGACATGGCACCTATGGGTGACAACGCTGGATTGTACACGCAAAAACCTGTTTAGAGGGTAGACCTCGTTTTCAGTGTTCTTAACACACACGCTGGTAACAATATCGCACACTGTGCCCTGAATCAGAGGATTTGGTTCTATCTAGAAATGTACCACCGAGAATCCAACAAGCACAGCCAGGATGTCCTCGGCAGCTGGGCAGAGGCCACCACCCATGGCCGGCACCGCAGGGTCTCCCTCCAGTTTCTGGGGTGCGCCACAGAGAGGACTTCAGGGCACACCTGCCTCACTGCCCCGACGGTCGGAGGCAACACGGTTCCATACGTAGCCACCAGCCACCTGTGCTTCTTATTTCCCAATTTCAATGAACATTAAAACGAGACTTTGGAAGTTCAGTTTCTCCGTCATGTTTCTAATACTCAGTGGCTACCCGCGGCGCCTGGCTCTGTTTGGGACAGGGAAAGCAGAGGACATGTCCGTCATCGTGGGGACAATGCTGCTCAAGACATCAGCGCAGGAGAACGAAGGCCACTCAGTCCCCACGGTCACCAGAGGCGCCATGCCTGGCGAATACAAATGAAGAAGAAACCCTAGAGTCGGGCTGGTCTTCCTACATTTACAGCATCTTCAAAGAAATGGCAGCCGTCCCCACCGATAAGTGCTCACCTGATGCTGTTTTATTTAAACATCAGGTTAAATCCTTGCCTACAGAGTATCCGTCTGCCCGCGTGAAGCCAGCATCCCGGCTCCGCCAGCGCCCGGCTCAGACACGTCTGAGATGAGACTCACGAGCACCGGCTGGAGCTCGGGCCAGGCTGAGAAGCCACGCCCCCAGAGCATCTCCCCAGGTCACGCGGGAGTGGAAGAGCCAGAAATTGGGAGTCTACAGGACGTTCCATATTTGTAAGTCTGACCTCGAGTACTTTTACCTTTAAAAATAAGAGAAAAATGATTTTGAAGAACTCCAGGAAAGGTAATAGGTGTTGGCGGAAGTGTAAAAGGAGCACAGGAACGAAATGATGATTCTGGAGAAGGTGTGGGTGGCCACTGTGCTGAGGTTAACAGTGGCCGTGACTGCGTTTTCAAATTCTTGGTTTGGGGACGGAATCCACAGACTGGCCACCCCCTCTGCTTGGCTGAGACAGAAACCGAAGTCCCCCCGACGATGGGTCCGCGTGTCTGCGCATGCTAGTGTGACGGGAGCGCGGTCTGAGGGGCCAGGGCCACGGCCAGAGGAAGACGTTTCACCTAAAGTGGGTGAATGGCTTTCACCTGATTTTGAAAAATGAGACTCTCACTCCTTAAAGCGCCCCCCCCAAACAAAACAAAAAGCCCCGCCACTAGTAACTACTCTTTCACCTAATTCTACCATAACCCATGGGGATTAGTCTCTCAGTAAGAACGTAACTTTTGCTACCACATGTACCTCAAACAAAAACTAAGCTGAGGAAGTAGTTAAGCCTATTCTCTCTAGTGTGTAGGATGTTTATTTCATCTGTTTCTCAGTATTAGGTTTCCAATTAAACGGGCATGGTTTAGTCTCATTTGAAATGGTATTAAGCACTTAACTATTAATAAGTATATATAACAACCTGCTTGCAATGAGTATATACTTTGTAACACACATATATGATTATGTCAGTATGTACAATATAGGGTCATCAGCTGACTGTGGCCCCGAGCTATTCTCTTCTTTATAAGGTTTAATAAAAGGTTCCTTCTGCATCGTAGTCTTTCTCCTAGTGAAGCTGACTTCCCTGGAGCTCAGCAGTTGCTCACCCTAAGCATGCTGTCTGTTGATTTTCTATTAGCATGAGCAATTACACTGGAAAATAAACTCTTTATTAAATGTTAAGCTAGATTTATTAAAAGTAATATACACCAAACTACTATCTCACTGATAATTGAATTAGTACAGCGTAATTTTTTTTACTTTGCCTCAATGTGTTTTATATTAAAGTGAAAAAAAAAAGACTTTTTTTTTTTTTTTTTTTTTTTTTTTAAGAAAGCATCTTATCCTTAATCCACTGCATCAACTTAGGTATTATTTAAATCCTTCTTGGAGGAGAATGGGTCCCACCGCTGTTCTTCTGCTAAATGAACGGGACTTTATGCTGCAGCTAATGGGAGTGAGCAAAAGCTCTCTGGTTTCTGAAAAGAGCAGTTACAGGCAAAAACACAGTATCTTCATTTAGCAAATATAAAAATCAAACCTCAGAAATTATAATAACCACTTCTGTGAAACAGCTGCAAATTCAGCTCTATGGTGAAATTTATATTGAATAAAGGTTTTTTTTAAAAAAAACTATTTAAAAGCTTTACCAAGAACCTGGTGAGTATACTGATGTTTTTAGTTCTACAGAGATTTATAAAGGGTAAGTGCTTAAACCTGTTCTATTTGTCTTTATTCTCACTGTGAAATGGTCAGGACTGCCTAAGAAAGCAATATTAATGCTGGGTATTTATATTAACAACACAATCTTGAATAACTTCTAATAAGAAAATACTGCGTTGGCCAAAAAGTTCAATTTTTTTTTTTTTCCCTGTACAGTGACTCTCATTGCACTTAGCTGTCTTTAACTTCACTGGAAACAATTTTGTTAGGCTGTGTTGTGACAGCTGTCACATCAGTGTGCATTTTTAAAAATACATCCAAATTGGTGAATTTTTGTGTAGCCATTTTAATATTGAAGATGGAAGAAAAGAAGCAACATTTTCGGCATATTATGCTTTATTATTTCAAGAAAGGCAAAAGTGCAATTTAAATGCAAAAGAAGATTTGTGCAATATATGGAGAAGGTGCTGTGACTAATCGAACGTGTACAAGTGGTTTGCAAAGTTCCTTGGTACTATTGACATTTTGGCCAAATAGCCCTTTGCTGCGGGGCTGTCTCATGCACTGGAAGATGTTTAGCAGCGCCCCTGGCCTCTACCCACTAGAAGCCAACAGCAGGAGAGAGCCGACATACTCAGAATATCCTAATCAATGAAGTTACTGGTGAAAATGAAAAATGTCTTTTATTTTATATAAAAAAAGTAATGGACTTTTTGGCCAACCCAATAGTTCATGTAACTTGTACTTAGTTCTTATTCATTTTTGTCTCTTCGCTTTATTGCAATAAACTGGTAAAGCTATCCCAATTCAAGACAATAGCAAGGCCTATCAATATAGGCTTCAGACTCGAACGCTGCTAGGAAGTTTTCTCTTTCCAGTTTTCTTTGTTCCAGGATTTCCCCTTTTGTTGCTGATATGTCAGTTTTAACATTTGCAGACATACATTCCTCTATAGGTTAAAAGTAATAAATTTTATTTAAATCTCTAATTCCTGAGTTTAAAGTTCTTGCATAACCTAGCTTTTGCTAAAATCTGAACAGCACAATCCCCCTAGTTCACACTATCAAATCTGATCACCTCTCTTTGTGCCAAAAGCCACATACTACAAGGAGTTTCTGTTCCACAACTGTGTACACACATAAGGGAATATCTAATGTAAGATTTTCCTTAGAGAAGGTACTGCTAAAATATGAGCTCTCCTAGGATTATGTACTATTGAACTTCTGCACCTGGCTAGTTCTCAGATAATCCGGTTTCTCAGCAAACTTTGCAGTCTCTAATCAGAGACCTTGACAAAGAAATCAGGAGCATTTTAATGAAGTAGATGAAAATAGGCAAACGTTCCGGAAACCCCACAGAAAACCAGTGGATGCGGTGAGGACCTGATGCCGTGTCCTATATACTTGAATAGCCTCTTCTGGCCTATTTCTCACACTCTATGTGATAAGTAGATTCTTCTGATTATCGGAGAGAACGTAAGATTTTAAAAAACTCTGCCATAATACACTTTTTAAACTCTTGAATCCTGTACAGGCACTGAAAGAGACCTTTGTGGTAGCGTGAGCGCGCGCGCGTGTGTGTGTGTTTTGTCCTAAACAAGCACATTAAAATCTGATTAACAGAGAGTCTATCCGGCTTATTCACTTACAGGAGACAAAGAATTTCTGATGGAAGCGAGGCTGGGCCCCACCCAGTGAGCTGGGAAAGCATAATGTACCCCACACCTTCCTGGGGTGAAGCAGAATGACAGCTACCACAGCACCCTGAGTCCCTCACTGGCCCGATTCCACACGGAAAACAAGCAGCAACCACGTCCATCAGTGACAAAAAGTACCCAGAAACACCTCTTCCCCAGAAATACCTATTGTCACAATCACTGCTCAGTTGGAAAAATAAGAGATTTTAAAGAATTATCCATAAAACTTGACAATAGAAATTCCTTGACTTATTAGTCAATGGGAAATTTTAAAAGGAAAAAAAGCAACCACGATTTAGCTTTGCTAACGCACGGCTACTCTTTGCTCAGTTGTTCTTAAAAATAATTTATGCAAAGCAGGATTTTCTCGAAATGTACTGTGCTCTCCCATATACACACTGAAAATATTTGCATATAGTGCACACTGCTCCGCACGGTGAAAACTTAAAAATATGCACTGCACAGATCAGTAGCTGATTTTAAATCTACACCGACTTCAACAGATTTGTTGGTGATTTCTGAAGTCCTCGGGTACGGAAGCTCTTCCTTGCTGGCTGTGCTTCTAGACGATGTGTATACTCTGGAGTGTGCAAAAATGCTTCTTTATACAAACAAAGAGAGAGAGGGTCCAGGAGCTTGGTCTTCTAACCTTGCCGTTGCTATTAAATATCGACTCGGTGAATGTGAGGGAGCCCGGCCAAGTCGGTCCGTCATGCTACGGTAAACATGATCTTTTGCCCAAGACATTTTTCCTCATGAATATAAGTTACCTGCCATTTATTATGAGATTTTTCCCCCCTGATTGACACCCTATTATGTATATTCAGTCAAGCTCAAACAGGATTTCAAGTGATCAATATACCATTTGTGCTGGAAGTCTCTTAGCAGCTACGGCAATAGACTCTGCAGCGACACAAAAATAGAGAGACCCTTAGTGACCAGGGTCCTACGAATGCCCATGTTTTGGGCAGAGGGGAGGAGAGAGGAAGGCAGAAAAGCCAGGGGAAGGGAAGATGGGGCAGATGTTTCTCCTAATAAGAACCAGCTTTCTAGCCCCTGACCACTGGTGAAATGCTTTAAATGCCTACGGATTTTTCAAAAATACCTCAGACTGTATGTTGAGGTCTCTAAAGAAGCAGGAGGGGTCTAAACCAGCGCCAGGTCCCTTTCCGAGAAGGGACGATTCCCTCTGTCAAGAGCCACCCCGGGAAGTACTTGACAACCATAAAGCGGAGAAGGCGGACCAGACCCATCCCTGGGCAATTTGTAAAATCCTGCACCATCCAAAGCCTTTGTAAGAGCAAAGGTTTCCTGCCTATTTCAACACTTTCCATTTCATAACGGAAGTGTGGCAAAGCCCAAAGCTGTGACCTTCATCGGCTGAGCTAAAGAGGCATTTTGGTTAACGTACGTGGTGGGGAAGGTAGGTCGATGGTAGCCATAGGGTTTCCTTTGGTACAAACGTGTCTACATATTGGAGTCGCTGTCTCCTTGAGCCAGGAAAAGAATAGAAGACGCAGGGCCACCCAGAAAGATGCAACATCCTGGGAAGTATCCATTCAGCATTACCCAGACACCGAAGGCTCATATTCTATTACCAGGAACACACTGGTATGGGGAGGGGGAGAGAGGATGGCTGGGATGTGCTGTAGGAAGTCACGCTGCTGTGCCAGGACCAAATGGTCTAAGTGAGGCATCCCCCCCGCCCAAAGGGAAGGCTATCATCTCCTTGTAGACTCTGATTTATGAGGCTAAAGTCTTGGGTAGAAGGAATGCAGATGGGAAGAACTACTATGCACAAAAGCTTCAGAATCATCGATGTGTGGTTATTTGGTTTGCAGAACTTACATTTTGAACGACTCTCGGGCGGAGGACCGGTCTCCATCCACTGTGTCACGGCGAAACCTGTTAAGACCAAGATGCGCAGATCATTAGCAGTCTGGACAGTTTCCAAATTCCATGGGTAGCCAAGATCTGCAGGGATCTGACCCGAGGAGAGCATCCTGAACTATATCTGGACAAAAGCTGACTCTCATGACTCTTAGCTCTAAGACCTAGAGCATGACTACTTTTAAGTTGGCAACTTAAAAGAAGACACATTGCAAAACATACACTTTACTTAAAATATGAATTAATGTATTTGTTCACTGCCCCTTCTTGAGGATCCTCAGTACTGAGGTATCTAAGCACAACAGACCTGAAGCCCAACAGGGAAAAAAAATAAAAACTCTCCCCACTACCCCAAGTCTCCTCCAAATAACCCAATAATCCTAAATAGCCATACTAGTTTGTGTGGGATGCATGTGTACTTAGAAAAATGTGCACACTTGTGCATTCTTTAATTCTGCCGCAATATATGTATTTAATGTCACATAACTTCAAAGGAACAGTGATTACCAAATGGTGTTTTAAAAGCAATTCCCTCCCAGTACTCAGCCCAACTCAATACCCACACACCCCAAAATATATGAATATGTTAATTTTTAAACACTTAAAGACAATGATAGTATTGATATTAGTATCTTAAAACTCCCCATAACAACTGGATTAGCAAAGTGTGCTCTCTTTGATTTCCTTACAAAGTACATGTAACTAGACATCCTCAAATGGAAAAGGTAGATTCTTGGAGGCCAGCTCTGAAAGAAGTCTGATATCAGATGCCCCGGCCAGAATGCGAGGCTCCCCAGTGTCCTACACAAGCTCTGTGTACAGCCCTGGCTGGTGCGGCTCAGTGGGCTGGGCGTTGTCCCGCAAAGCATAAGGTCGCCGGTTTGATTCCCAGTCAGGGCACATGCCTGGGTTGCGGGTTCGGTCCCTGGTTGGAGTGTGTTCAATGATTGATGTTTCTCTCCCTCTTGCCCCCTCTCTGAAAAATAAATAAAATCTCTCCGTGTACATTAACTCCATCTCCTATGATTAAAAAATGAGATGGGCTGGCAGGCTAAAGCAACCCAGGTGTTTTATTCAGCCAACACATTCCTTTCCCCGGGAGGTGGGTGTTCTGGAATGCTCCTCCTCCAATGCTGTGTACACACTTCACTGTCAGAACTCAAGGAGGTAGTGTTCTGGAACCTTCTTCCACTGCAATTAACTGTGCAAGTGGGCAGAGCTAGCCTCCACAATCACTGCAGATCTTAGGAAAAGACCCTTTTTGAAACCAGGCTGCCAGGGCACCAGCGTCTGAGGACAGCCCCCAGAGACATCCAACCAACAGGATGCTTGAAGCCACAGCTGACCTCTATTTTGATTTTAGGATGACCCGCAATTACAGCAATTTACCCGATTGCTTATTCCTGGAGAAATCTCAAAGCCTTCCAGGTGCTAGGAGGCATAGGCGTTGGTTTGGGGATTTAAAAGAGGGGAACCATGGTAGAGGAAAGAAGGAAAAAAAAGCAGAAGGTGGTCCCAGCAGCTTTGAACTTAACGTCAGTTCCAAGGAGAACACACGATTTCCGCCTGGGGTCTCACTTTGGGCTGGAATATCTGCTGAGATACCGCTAACCCACCACATCCAGGTTTAGCGATGCATTAATTCCCTCTAGGCAGGGTGGGGGGTGTCTTCTTTTCTTTTCTTTAGTGATTAATTTGCCTTGAAAAGGGAATGGTAACATGAAGTGGGCATCCTTTTGAAAACTTTGTTTTTTTAAAAAAGAAAAGAGAAGCATCTTGGAGTCTCTTTCCCATGGTCGGCGGCTGTCTGAGGCAGATGATGCGGGTAAGCAGGGTTCCGAAGCTAATGAATTGTGCATTTACACAAATGCCTCTGTCTTCAGGGCAGCTCAGAACGTTTTCTTTCTCACAGACTTGAAATGAGATCTGAAATCTCGCCTCGTGGCAGAAATGGCCTTACAGGACTGGGTTCCGGTCGCAGGACCAAGCAGTAAAAGGTAAGCACACTCACCTGCTCCTGCTCCAATTATGCATTTCTGTTCTGAGATGCCAGGTGCTGTCTGTCTGTTCTGCAGGCAGGCTTACTGCTTGAAAACGAGCCCCCCCTTCTTTAAAAAACCAAAAACCAAAAAAAAAAAAAAAAAAAACCCTTACTTTTATTTAAAAAAATTCTTCATTAAGAATACCAGAGCAAAAATAATTCTTTTTGGCTTCACTCTATGCTGTGATATTTGTCCTTCCAATCACAGCTTTTAGCCCCCGGATCTTAAAATTTGGAAGCAGCTCCCACTTCATATCCCTTTTCCATCCAAATCAAGCTTTCAAAGTTAAATGGACGTTTTAACAAGCTGACAGGTGAATCTGAATACCTACGTATAGGTAAAGCCTACCTTCCACAATTTTAGTAATTACTTAAATACATGTAATAGCCAAGCCTAGACACTGCCTCACTGCACCACTGCAATTGTTGAATTCATTTCCTGGCCTTTCATGCAGATGCTCAGAAGCAGGGCGGGGCCCCTGGCCTCGCTCGCGTGTCCACGGAGTCGGTGCGGCCCAGGAAACTCAATTAATCCTTCCTCGGCCAGGTTGTGTGTCCTTTCCCAATGCCTTTGAAAGCATCATGCGGTTGGGAGTGCTACTGTTTCTAATGTTAAGATTTAGATTCGAATCTCTGTGTCAAACCAACTGTTCTGAGCAAAAGCATGGATGGCAGGTATGGAAATGAAGGTGACAAATCCAGGAATTGGAGAAAATCGCCCTGAAGAAGACATGAGGAGGAGACAAGCTTCTGTTTAGGCATGTCTCTGTTGAATCTCAATCTCTCTCTCTCTCTCGTTTTTACATGTATGGTTCCTTAGAGTCCACAAGTCAAACCCAGCCCTGCTACGCCGTGCCGGTTCCCTTGTGAGTCAGCAGGCCACGGAGCCGATCAGACAGGCAGCAGCAGTCTTTGGACACACCCATTTCACTAAGCCTGACTCTGAGGTTTGAAAAAAAATCATCTTCATGCTACTTGGTGTCTGACCTCAGAACTTGCATCAAAAAATGCACCCGGCTGCCTCCACCCAAGTGGGCCCCAGCTCCACCGGAGGAAGCACTCACTTCCCGGGGCTCTGAGCGAAATTGGATTAGGGCTCATTTCTTTCTCAACGGGCAACTCCTGTTCCTTTTTCTCTCTAGTCTGCATGTTATCAGCTTGACATTCTCTTCGGTGGCATATGACAAATCAAATTGGCCATCACTGCATTCACCATTCACCAAAGGACCATCTTTTCTATTTCCAAGGGCTGTTTCCTCCCCTCGGTGTACAATCATGGACACACAAAAATAAATAAGTATGTGTGTGTGTATCTCCACTCCCCAAAAAAATCTTTTTTTTTTTTTTTTTGGTGGGTGCGGGGAGGTGGTAAAAGATAATGAATCCAACTCACCCTAAAGAAAGGAAAGCAATCAATAGCCATAAAGCCAAGGACACAGTCTCTAAATGATTTTAAATGCCTGGTGCCTATACCTTTCATTTCAAGCATTATTCCAAATATACGGATATTACTAGCTTTAAAAACTTAACCAAAGCATGAAGTAAATTATTTTCCATGTCTTTTTACATGAGTCAGCACTTTTAATACTAATTTATGCCAAGAAGTTAAAAGGCAAAGGGGTGTTTTCTGAGTGGCTTAAAACCTCACACACTCTTCACGGAGCCACTAGAGGGGCATGTCAGAAATACGGGGGTCACTGGCTCGCTGCGGTAACGTCCAGTGACCACCTCAGGGCAGCGCAATTCCTCCCTCCAGCATCTAAGTGGCTTTTGGGGGACGGAATGACCCGCCGCAGAGGCTGGACCCCATTTCGGGCTCATCCTCCCCGCCCGGAAGCCACACTCGGGGCACCTGTGAGACCCCCGCCGGCCGCAGCTCCACACTCCACGCTCCACCTGATGTGTCTTTTCAACCTTCGTCAAGTATCTCAAGGCAAGAATTTCCTGAAGCCCTCCCCCCAAATGGGGGCTCTTGCGGGAGCCCCCGACCTGCGGGAGCAGCACGAGGCGACTGAGCTGGAGAGAAACCTGGGACTCGCTTTGCAAACTTAACCTGCGTGTCGCACGGACCCGCGTCCGCATCCGAAGACGCGCACGTAGCCCGCACCGTCCCCGCAGCATCCCACGCCCACGGTGCCCACTCACCTGAGGGTCCGCAAGCCGCGCGCCGCCGCGACCTCCGCCCGCCAGCCTCCGCGCCGGGCGCCGGGGACCGCGGGCGGCTCGGGGCAGGACGCCGGGGACCGGCAGGAGGAGCGCGCCCGGGCGGGTCCGCGCCGAGCCTGAGCGAGCGGGCGAGCCGGGCGGGAGGGGCCATTTGTAACCGAGCAGACGCTACCACCGCCCCTTACTCGCGGGGGGCGGGGGCGGGCGGTCAGGTGACGGCGCCCACCCTGCGCCGCGGAGCGGTGGTTCCTGCCCGGGAGGAGCCCCCTGGCGCGCTCTGATTGGAACTCCCGCCGCAGCGGCGGGGGCGGCCGGGGGCACGTGACAGCCCAGCCGGGCGCCGGGCGCGCCCCGCCCCCGCCGGGCACCCCATCTTCCTCCTGGAAAAGCCGGGGGACACAGGGAAGGCGGGGTTCGCGCGAGGTGCGGGAGAGCCTGCAGCCCCTTCACCCGCAGTCCGGGGCGCGCTCGGCCGCGGCCGGGGAAGGGCAGGTCCCCCTGCGGCCCGCCAGCTTCCGTGGCCGCCGCCCTGCCCTTGGCCGCAGCGCCCTCCCCCACACCTCCGGGCTCCCGCAGTCTGTGGAGACCCCCGCCACTCGGGACGTGCCACTGGGAGTGTGTTTTTGTTTTCCTCCCTGCGCTCGGCACAGTGTGCCAGAGAGAACGCACGGCCTGCGGGGCAGACGCCGCCCCAGTCCGAGGCCGGGGAGCCCCGGCCACGCCCGTGGGTGTCGGACGGCTCCCGCGTCAGGTCGCGAAGGGTGTCGGCCGCTCCCTCGGGAAGCGGAGGGGGTGCTGTGGCAGCTGCAAGTCCGTGACCCTCTCCGGGAAGCAGGCAGGGTGGAGCGGGGAGAGGACGGCTTCGGGGTGCGAAGCCGATTCCCAGCCTCTCGGAGGCTTAATGATAAAGGTCGAGTTAAAACAACTAAGCCAGTGGTGCCGACAGGGACGCGCCGCGCAGTCGTGGGAAGCCAGGCTATTAATCATCCATAATGAGTATTGCTTTTCTCGGGTGGGAGAGTGGGGCCGTGGGAGAGCCTCCCTGCCCCCGCCCCCGCCCCCTCCCGCGTCGGAGTTGCTTGCTGTTCTAAAGCCTCGGTGCTCCCGGGGAACAAATGGATTCCGCAACCCCCCCCCCCGCCCCCACCTCCCCGAGGCCCTCCCACCCCAGAAGGCAGGAATTCGGAGAAAATGCGGCGTCACGTTCGCCACTGCGCTCGCGGGCGCGTCTGCGCCAACTGCAGCAACACGTGGGGACCGCGAATCTGGGTGTCTGCGTGCCCGATTATTTATTGCAACCAGATTGGAAGGAGAAAGTCTGTCTGTACAGTAGGTTCCTTCAAACTTTTGTCCAAGGAAGTTTCGTATTCGATTAGGGCGCTCGGCTGCGTCCAGGGATCGGCGGGCGGGCAGACAGAGGCCCCGGCCCCTGGGTGTTGCGGCCTCTGCTCCCCACTTGGGTCAGCCGGGCAACCTCTCTTTGCGCCCCCCGCCCCCCCGCCCCCAGGGCCTCGGCAACCCGAAGGTGGCTCTCAGTGTTGAAACCTGGGAGCCTTGACAGGTTGGTGCCTGGGTTCCCCGGGCGTGGGACAAGTGAGGGGCAAATTCACCCGGAAAGGAAGCTTCTGGAACAAACACTACAGGGAAACTTTGAGGAAGCTGAGAACCAAACCATTGTCAATTGGGTTCGGGGAGGGGGAGAAGCCTCTGAAGAAAAAGCAGCAGCTTTTTACCATGACGCCCCCCAACCCCCACCCCTTCCTCAAACCGCAGAGGCTGGAGCCGCGGGATCAAGAAAGCGTCTGGTCGTCGGGAGGCGAGTGCTCGGTTTAAAAAACAAACAAAGCCTCTTTAATAGGAAGGCACGTTTTCTATTTCCAGGTGTTAATGTCAAAATTGGAGGTTGATTGTAACAAGAGAATTCCAGCACACAGGACGCAGAATTTTCACAATGAAACACAAATAGTCCCCCCCCCCCCCCCACACACTTCATCCCCCTCACACAAACGCCCCGGGCGGCCACTCCAGCAAGAACTGGGCGCCGAGAGGCTGCAGCCCCGGGCGGGCGCCCGGGCCAGAGTTGCGGCGCCGGAGGAGGGAGTTGCCGAGCGGAGCCGCAGACGCTCGGTTCAAATCCCTTCTGCCGGACGCGACGCTGCAGCAGCCGGGGAAGGCGGCGAGCGTGACTCGGTGTCCGTTTCTGTTCTTGTTTAGTTGAACTCTGGACCAGCTTTGCTTGAAATGTTTGTATTGCGTGTCTGAGAATTACTTTGTGCGGTTCAATGCGGGGCGGGGGCTCCTAACACAGGGGGTCGCCCCGCAGGCGGGAGGTGCGCGGCACCCGCGTCTCGGACTTTCAGGGGCGCCGCCCTTGGGAACCAGCGAGAGCGGGACGGCCTCGGTGCGACTGCGAGACAGGTAACTCGGAAAGGTCCCCCTCCCGCTGCGTTGCGAGTGGGGACGTGCGGGTGGAGGTGCCAGGGCGTTCGGGGTGCAGCGCCGGCCGCAGGGAAGGGCAGAGGTGTCCGGAGGCAGAGACTGGACAAGGGCAAGCTAGTGCTCGGGATTCCAAGTTCATTGTCTACCGGTCACGCTCTGTAAGAAAATGCGCGACACTGGGCGAGGGGGGGGCTGCAGAAGAGAGAGACACATAGACGAGCAGGGACCGTGCCGGCCCCGCTCACCGTGGGAGGGGGACGGGAGGCTGGTCCACGCTCGACTCTCGAGGCAGTCTCACCGGCGCCCGGCGGCTGCCGGGACTTTGCCTTCAGCGTCCTCCGGTGGCACCGTCCCGGTTTGCGGAGCAAAACCCGAGCGCGGGAGCAGCTCGCCGTGGGTGTGTAAGGGCCACGTCTCAGGGCCGTGAGAAGCTGCCCTTGGGGCACCTGGGGAGGGAGAGGTTAACACAGTGAAGAATTTGTCCTGGCTTTCTGCTGGTCCTGGGCGCTTAAAAGGCTCTGCTAGGAATTTGGAGCGGGAGCGAAGGTGGCGGCGGGGGCGGGAAGGGGTCCGTTCTGGGTTTAGGGCCACCGTGCGACGTGCCCAGTTTAAACCATCTCCCCTCTCAGGTCGCGCGCTCTTGAGAAGGAGGCGCCGCTGCGCTCGCGGTCACCACCCGCATCACGACACCTGGCGTGGGCCCGCAACTCCCCAGTGCCCGCGTCTGAACACCGCCGAGCCGGTGCGATCCGGCCCGGCCTCCCCCAGTTAAGCGGATCCTTTCCCTTTCATTCCGTGGATAGGTTAATGCCGGCAGAGACCGCAGTGCGACCGGTGGTTACCTGGCTGCCCTCGCCGCCTCGGCTGCCTCCTGTGCGGACTGCGGGGCTGCAGCGGTAGCGCGGCCACAGCCTTGCAGTGGCCGCCTCCCCCTCATCTGCGGCCACACCTTGGTCGCCAACCGTCCCCCACCCCCTATGGCCGCCTTCCCTCCCGCGCGCTTCCCGTACCGACACCGCCACAGCTAGTGGAAGCCTGGGTTTATGCGCCCGTGTTCGTGTGCTGGCGTAGGTGAGCGCACACGACGCTGCCCGGCGACCCGCGGCTGCCCGTATCTCGGGGTCCACCCACGTGGAACCCGCCGGCCCGGCGCCAGTCTCCAGAGCCCTGCTGGGGCGCAGGTCCCCGGAAGCCCCACGGCGCTCCCACCGGTGCCTGCCCATCCCAGTCTGTCCCCTATGCCAGGGTTTGGCGAGTAAGGAAGACCCTTTCTCCCCCGCCCGCATCCCCAGCCATTCCCGGACAAAGCCGCCTAGCTTCCCGCACCGGAACGGATAGAAGGCCCAGACACCAGAGTCGAGAGACGCGCGAGGAGAGCGCCTCCAGGTGCCGGGCCTCGGTTGCGTCCTAGCCCCAGGCCTGTCCGTTGGGTGCCGGGATGGGGCGCAGGGCAGGTACCCCACCCACTGTACCTCCAGCGCCGGCACTCGGCCGCTGCCGCGCTGCAGGAAGGAGGCCCCGCCGCGCGGGTTCTTCCACACCCACGTGTCCCTCGTGTGCGCGCCCCGGGCCTGCAGATGCTACCCGGCTGGCGCCACCGGGATTTCCGCGCGGCCCCACCCTCTCCCGCTGCAAGCCTCGCTGCCGGCTCTTGGAGTCTCTCCGAGTCTTGGCTGCAGGACCCAAGACTAGGCCCCGCCTCTGCGAGCCTGGCTACCCCGCACGCGGGGGGTGGCTGCCCAGAGACCCCACCTCTGGCAGGAGTCCCGCACTCACCTTTTCTGGTGGATGGTGGGTTCAGCGACTGCCCACGGCCTCCCGGAGGGTGCCTCGGAGGGCGTCCCCGAGGCGCCAGCACCCTCCTTGAACCATTCCCAGGCTGTCCGCACAGCCCCTTGGCCAGCCGGCCCCCCTGCCTGACAGTGCGGGGAGCAGAGCTCTGCTCCCTCTGCTCGCGTTCTCGCTCTCACGCCCGTGCCCACCTGCACCCACCTGAACACCCGGAGGCCGCGGCCGGGGTCTCCCTCTCCCACCCGAATTCCAGCGCCACGCAGCGCACAGCGACTGGCAGCGAAGTGAGGGGGTGGCCCTTGAGCTAGGTGCATTCTTGAAATGTATGAAATAGCCTTCTGCCCCTGACCATTGCACGTTGAAGAGGATTGCAGTTTTATTTAACAAATAGATAACCCGCACATTTAGAACACCACTAAAGCATTCTGAGACCGTCTTAGACTCGCATGCAGTCGCGCGGAAACCGTACGGAGAGGTTGCAGTCTCTGCTCAGCTTCCGACAATGGCAACAATTCCCCAGACTGTGGCCCCGCATCCCAGCCGGGACGTGGGCACTGAGACCACCGCCCGCGTTCGCACTGCCTCGGCCCCGCTGGTGCTCCCTCGTGTGTGAGGGTGTGCAGTGCTGCGTGGTTTTGTCACGTATGTAGGCGGGTCCCTCCCCACCACCACGGTCAGGATGCACAACCGTTCCATCACCCGGGCCCCTCTGTGGCTTTCGGGACCCACACACCCGTGGGGGACGGAGCGGGTAGGGCCTGACAACCCCCGACCTGCTTTTCTATCCCTCCGTCAATACTCTTACATGCATGGAATTACACAGTCATGTCTTCTTGGACTGGCTGTATTCACTCAGTGTAATTCCCTCGAAATTCAGCCAAGTCATTTGTATGTATTAATAGTTCACTTTTTAAATGGTTGGGCAGCAGTCATGGTAGGGAGCGACCCTGAAGGTGAGCAGTTTATTCAGCCATTCACTCATCCAAAGACATCTTTGGGGTATCGCGGACAAGCTGCCATGCACGTTGGTATGCAGATTTTGGTGTGAACATGTTTTCGTTTCTCCCGAATAAATTCCAGCGATTTTTTAAAATTGTGGGGTCATGTGGTAAGCACATTTTTAGTTTTGTGAGAAATGCCATACTATTTCCCCAAAGGCCTGCACCATTTACATTCCCAAGAACCACGTGTGAGCAGTCTAGTTTCTCCTCACCCTTGGCAGCATTTGGTGCCGTCACTATTTTTTATTTTAGTGATTTTAATCGGCGTAGTCATATCTCATTGTGGTTTTAATGTGCATTTCCTTGATCTTCTGCCCATTTTCTGGAGGTTTTTTTCTTTTACTGTCACATTTTTCTGTTGTTTTTAAAAGCACTCTATTGAGGTACAGTTGACATACAGAGAGCTGTACCTAGTCAATGTGTACAACTTGGGGTGTTTGGAGATGCATACACACTTGTAAACCATGACTACGATCTATGCCATCAACCGCCATCCCTTCCAAAAGGGATTATTTCTTATGATAGAACCGTTACGGTCTATTCTCTGGTATACAATACAGTGTTGACCACAGGCACCACGCGGTGTGGTGGCTCTCCATGACTTCCTCATCTCGTAACTGCAACTCTGCGCTCTCACCAGCGTCCCCCTCTTTCCCTCTCCTGCCCGGCCCTGGCAGCCACCAGACGACTCTCCGCTTCTGGGAGTTTGACTAGTTTAGCTTCCTCATGGGAGCGGTATTGTGTGGTACTTATCCTTCTGTGCCCGGTTCTACTTCACTTAGCATCACGTCCTTCAGGTTCATCCGTGTTGTTACAATGCCAGGATTCCCTCCTTTTTCAAGGCTGAATAATATTCCAGTATCTGTATACACTGCGTTTTCTTCACACGTCCACCTGTCGGTGGCCATTTGCGTCGCTTTTCTGTACTGGTTACTGTGGGCACCGCTGCAGTGAGCGCGGGCATGCGGCTATCTCTTCGAGATCCTGGTGTTAATTCCCTTGGATACAGACCCAGACGTGGGATTATTGGATCATATGATAATTCTTTTTTTTTTTTTTTAATTCTCAGACGAAGACTTGCTTATTGATTTTAGAAAGTGAGGAAGGAAGGGAAAAAGAGTGAGAAACATTGACCTGAGAGAGAAACATCGATTGCTTGCCACTTGTACACACCCCAGCCAGGACCGAACCCGCACCCGGGCACGTGCCCTGACTGGGAATCGAAACCTTTCTGTCTGTGGGGTGATGCCCAACCAACTGAGCTTCAGGGTGGTAGTTCCAGTTCTAATTTCTTTCTTTCTTTCTTTTTTTTTTTTTAAGGAACCCACCATACAGTTTTTGATACTGGCCACACCAATTTACATTCCCATCAACAGTGCACAATGGTTCCTTTTTCTCCCCATCCTGGCCAACATTTTTTTTTTTTTAAATAATAGTCTTCTTAACAGGTGTGAGGCGGTATCTCACTGTGGCTTTAACTTGTATTTTCCTGATGATTAGGGATGTTAAACTCCTTTTCATGCACCTTTCCCCCATTTGTCTGTCTTCTTTTGAGAATGTCTATTCAGTTCCTTTGCCCATTTTAAAGTAGGGGTATGGAGGGGGCTGCTATTGAATTACAGGAATTCCTTATGTATTTGAGTTATTGACCCTTTATCAGATATGTGTTTTGCAAATGTTTTCTCTGATTCTGTAGGTTGCCTTTTTTCCTTTGTTGATTGTTTTCTTTGTTGTGCAGAAGCTTTTTGCTTTTTAGTGTGACGTGGTCCCACTTGTCCATTTCTGCTTTTGCTGCCTGTGCTTTTGCGGTCATCTCCAAGAAATCATGGCCAAGACCAATGTCACAAAGCTTTTCCCCTATGTTTTCTTCCAGTGGTTTCATGGTGTCAGACCTCGTATTTAAGCCTTTGATCCTTTTTGAGTTTTTGTGTGTGGTGTAAGGTAAGGGCCCAAGTTCATTCTTTGCACGTGGAGATCCAGGTTTCCCAATACCACTTATTATAGAGACTATCCTTTCCTTATTGTATATCCTTGTTGTATGCATTGAAGATCAGTTGCTTATATGTGTAGGTTTATTTCTGGACTCTGTTGTTTCATTGGTCTACATGTCTGTTTTTATGCCCGTGCCATACTATTTTGATTACTGTAGCTTTGTAGTATACTTGGAAACCAGGAAATGTGATGCCTCTGGCTTTGTTCTTCTTGCTCAGAATTGCTTTGGCCACTCAGGATATTTTGTGGTTCCTTTTGAATTTTAGGATTTTTTTCCTATTTCTGTAAATAACGCCATTAGGCTATTGACAGGCATATTACTGAATTTATAGATCTCTTGGGTAGTATGAACATTTTAATATTACCTATTCTTCCAATCCTTGAACATGGGATGTATTTCCATTTATTTGTGTCTCCACATAATTCCTTTCCTCAGTGTTTTATTCTTTTCAGTGTACAGGTTATTCGCCTCCTTGATTATGTTTATTCCTAAGTATTTTATTCTTTTTGATGCTATTATAAATAGGATTGTTTTTCTTTTCAGATAGTTTGTTGTTGGTGTATAAAAATGCAGCTGATTTTTTATGTTGATTTTGTATCCTGAAACTCGACTAAATATTTTTAGCAGTTCTAACAGTTTTGTGTGTGTGAGGTTTTCTACGTACAAGAAGGTATCACTGGCAAACAGACACAATTTTGCTTCAACTTTTCTGATTTGTATGCCTTTTATTTATTTTTTCCTGGCTAATTGCTCTTCCAGTGCTATAGTAAGTAGAAGTGGTGATAATGGGCATTACTGCCTTGTTCCAGATCTTAGAGGAAAAGCTCTCAGTTTAATACCATACATACTTAATGGTAAAAAACTGAGAGCTGATTTCTCGAAAGAAACCTTGCAGGCAAGAAGGGGTTGGAAAGAAGTATTCAAAGTCATGAAAGGTAAGGACCTACACCCAAGAGTACTCTATCCAGCAAAGCTACCATTTAGAATGGAAGGGCAGATAAAGTGCTTCCCAGATAAGGTCAAGTTAAAGGAGTTCATCATCACTAAGTCCTTATTATATGAAATGTTAAAGGGACTTATCTAAGAAAAAGAAGAAAATCAAAACTATGAACAGTAAAATGACAACAAACTCAATAGTTTTAATTCAACTGTCAACAAGTGAACCTAACAAAAGCAAAAACAAACTAAGCAAAAAACTAGAACAGGAACAGAATCACAGAAATGGAAATCACGTGGAGGGTTATCAGCAGGGAGGGGGAGGGGAGAAAATGGGGGAAAAGGTACAGGGAATGAGAAACATAATGATAGATACAAAATAGACAGGGGGAGTTTAAGAATAGTATAGGAAATGGAGAAGCCAAAGAACTTACATGTACGACCCATGGACATGAACTAAGGGCGGTGGTGGGCGGGGGCAGGTCATGCTGGAGGGATGGGTGTGCAGGGCAATGGGGAATAAAGGGGAGAAAAAAATGGGACAACTGTAATAGCATAATCAATAAAATATACTTACAAATCAAAATGAAAAAACTGTATGTATGGTATTAGCTGTGAGCTTTTCACGTATGACCTTTAATGTATTGATGTAAATTCCTTCTATGCCTAATTCGTTGAGAGGTTTTATCAAAGTGTTGAATTTTGTCAAATGCTTTTTCCGCATCTATTGAGATCATCATGTGGCTTTTATCCTTCATTCTGCTAATGGGTTGTGTCACCTTGAATCATTTGTATATGGTGAATCATCCTTGGATGACAGGGATAAATCATACTTGGTCACACACAAATTTTCAATGTGCTGTGTAATTTGGTTTGCTAATATTTCCTTGAGGGTTTTTGTATCTGTGTTCATCAGAGATACTGGCCTATAGTTTCCTTTCCTTGCGCGGCCATTCTCCGACTGTGGTGTCAGGGTCATGCTGGCCTTATAAAATGGCTCTGGAAGTGTTCCCTCTTCCATTTTTCTGGAAAAGTTGAAAAAGGGATGGTATTAATTCTGCTTTAAATGTTTGGTAGAATTCGCTTGTGAAACCATCTGGTCCTGGGCTTTTTTTTTTTTTTTAAATTGGGAGGTCTTTGGTTACTGATTTGCTTCCTTTTTTTTTTTCTTTTTTGCTATTGGTGTCTCCACGCTCACTCTCTCTCTATGTCCTCTTGAAGCAGTATTGGTAGGTTGCATGTTTCTAGAAATGTATCCGTTTTTTTCTAGGTGGTCCCATTTGTTGGCATGTAATTGTTCATAACAGCCCTTTGTAGTCTTTCTTTGTTCCTGTGGCATCGGTTGTAATATCTCTTCTTTCATTTACGGTTTTATTTACTGCAGTCTTCTCTCTTTTTTCTTAGTTTATATAAGGTTTGTTGATTTTGCTTATCTTTTCAAAATACCAACTCTTAGTTTCATCAACATTTTATATTGCCCTGGGTGGGGTGGCCCAGTGGGTGGAGTGCCGGCCTGCAAACAGAGCCGTCGCTGGTTCAGTACCTGGTCAGGGCACACGCCTGGGTCGCAGGCCAGGTCCCTGGTTGGGGGGCCTCCAAAAGGCCACCGATTGGTGTTTTTCCCTCTCTCTCTTTCTCCCTTCCTTCCCCTCTCTCTAAAAATTAAAATCTTTTAAAAACTTTTATATTGTTTTTCTATTCTCTATTCCATTTATTTATGCTCTAAATATTATTTCCTTCCTTCTGATAACTTTGGGTTTAATTTGTTCTTTTTCTTGCTATTTGAGGTGTATGGTTACCTTGTTTATCTGAGATACTTCTTTTTTAACGAAGGCGTTTATTATTGCTTTTGATGTATCCTATAAGGTTTGGTATGTTATATTTTTTTATTAGTTTCAAGATATTTTTAAAGTTCCTTTTTGACCCCTGGTTGTTCAAATGTGTGTTGATTAATTTTCATGTATTTGTAACATTTCCTGTTTTTCTTTTGTTATTGATTTCTATTTTTATTCCATTGATTTTAGAAAAGATACTTGGGATAATTTTAATTTTTAAAAATTTGTCGGGACCGCCCTGGCTGGTGTAGCTCGGCGATTGAGCGGGAGCTGCGAACCAAAAGGTCGCCAGTTCAATTCCCAGTCAGGGCACACGCCTGGGTTGCAGGCCAGGTCCCCAGTACAGGGTGCGCGAGAGCCAACTATACATTGATGTTTCTCCCCTTCTTCCCTTCTCCCTAAAAATGAATAAATAAAATAAAAAAAATTTGTCAGGACTTGCTTTGTGACCTGCCGTGATCTGTCCTGGAGAAAGTTCTGCAAACGCTCGAGAAGAATGCGTGGGTCGTCTGCCGCTGTTGGGGGCGGAGTTCTGTGTACAGCGTGTGTTGGGACCACTTGATCTACAGCGTTGTTCAAGCCCACTGTTTCCTTATTGGATTTTCTGTCGGATGTTCTATCTATTATAGAAAGTGGAGTATTGAAGTCTCCTAATATTATTGTATTGTTGTCTGGTTCTCCCTTTAGATCTGCCAATACTTACGTTACATATTTAACTGCTCTGTTGTTGGGTGCCTATCTACTTATAATTGTTATATATTAACTGTCACCTTTAAGCTGATAACTTAGGTTCTGTTGCATTAAAACTCGACACTTTTCGTCTTCCCTCCTTTATTTTACTTATGTCAGAATCTTCTTTTTATGTCCTATATCCACTAACAAAATTTATGATTATAGTGATTCTTAATGCTTCTGTTTCTTATCCTTCACACTAGGATTAAAAAGAGTTTACGCACTTGCCGGCCTGCAGGATGGCTGCGGCAGGTAGAACTATTCCTCTCACTGTTTTCAATGCATCTTTCCGTGTCACTGGCACACTGTGAACCCCGACCTGGACTCCGGGGCTCTCGTGCTGGGGCAGAGATGGCTGTTGAGCCAGCCGTTCCGTGCAGGGGTGAGGACTGAAACCGCCTGTTCTGCCACCTCGCCGCCATCACTTTTCTGAGAGTTCTTTCCATGTTCTAAAAAGAGCCCTTTTCCAGATGTGTGGTTTGCAAATATTTTGTCCCTGTCTCTCGCTTGCCTTTTATCTGCTTCACATGGACTTTTGCAGAAAAGTAGTTTCCAATTTCGATGAGTCTAATTTATCAAACATTCATTTTCTGAATCTTACTTTTGGTATCAGGTGTAAGGATTTTTTTCCTAGCCCTAAATTCTTAAGATTTTTCTCTAAATTTTTAAAAAATGAATTTTATAGTTTTACATTTTATTTTTAAGTCTGTGCCACATTTGGTTAATTTTTCTATAAGGTTTGACGTTTAGGTTGAGATGCTTTTTTGTTTGTTTGTTTGTTTGCTTGGCATATGGATACCTAGCTGTTCTAGCATCATTTGATGAAAAAGCTACCATTTCTCTATTAAGTTGCTTTTGAATGTTGATTGGCGTATTTGTGTGGTTTTATTTCTGGGCTCTCTATTCAGTTCCGTTGATTGATGTGTCTGTCCCTCACCAGTACTGCACTGGTTTGACTACTGTAGATATATAGTAAGCCTTACTGTCGTGTGATACACTTTATTCTTTCTTTTTAAAGACTGTTTTTGCTCTTGTAGGTCTTATGCCATTCCATTCTAAATTTTAGAATGGGTCCTATATCTACAAAAAACAAAACAAAACAAAACAAAAACAACCAAAACCCTTGGTGTGATTTTGGTAGGAACTGCATTAAGTCTGTGCTTAAGTGCGGGGGAAAGCTGACATCTTTTCTATGCCGAATCTTCTCATCCATTAACATGGTCTATCTGTCCCTTTGCTGAGGTCTTCATTGGTTTCATTCATCAGCACTTTGCAATTTTCAGCAAGCAGATCCATGTTTTGTTAGATTTGCACCTAAGGGTTTCACTTCCTGTGGATCAATTGCAAGGGATGCTGTGTTTCCGTCTTGGTACCCACACAATCATGTGGAAGCAGTTAACATTTGGGTGGCGATCTTGTACCCTGCAACCTCCATGAGTTTACTTACCAGCTCTAGGAACTTTCTCTGTAGACAGCCATGCTATTTGCAAATAGGACCAGTTTTCACTGTTCTAATCATTTTTTCTTGCCTTATTTCTGTGGCTGAAACGTCCACTACTGTGTTGGGTAAGAGCGATGAGAACAGACATCTTTGTCTTGTTTCCGATCTTATGGAAAAAGCATTTGGTCCTTCATCTTCAAGTATGTTATTAGCTGTAGGGCTTTTGTAAATACTTTTCAATACTTTTTCAAGTTGAGGTAATTTTCCTCTATTCCTAACTTGCTTAGAATTTTTATAATAAATGGGTGTTGCATTTTGTCAAATGATTTTCCTGCACCAATTGATATGGTCATGATACAGTGATTAATATTACAGATAAATTTTTGAGTGTTTTACCAGCCTTTCACACCTGGAATAAATCCCACTTGGTCATGAAGCATAATTCTAATACACATTTGGATTCAATTTGCAATATTTTGTTGAATGTTTTCACATCTAAATTCATGACAAATATTAGCATGAACTTCTTTTTTTTCTTTTTAATGCTTTTGTCTGGTTTCAGTATCAGGGCCTCTAAAATAAATCGGGAAGTGCTCCTTCCTCTTTTGTTTTTTGGAGGAGATTGTATAGAATTGGTGGCAATTCTTCTTTCAGTATTCGGTAGATTTCTTTAGTGAAACGATTTAGGCCTGGAAATTTTTTTTTAAAAATGTTTACTTATGAACTTTCTTTCATGATTATAGGGCAGTTCAGATGATCTAGTTCATTTTGGTTGATTTTTGGTAGTTTATGGTTTTCAAGAACTTGACTTATTTCTTCTCAATTTAAATTTTTTTCTAAGTTGAGCTTGGAGGTGTTCGCGCCATCCCCTTACTTCCCTTTCAATGACTGACTACTGTCTGTAGCGACATTCACAGTTTCATTCCGATATTGGTGATTTGTGTCTTCTCCACTTTTATCTTTGTCAGTGTTGCTAGGCATTTATCAATTTAATTGATTTTTCTTGAAGAACCAGCTTTTCGCGTCATTGATCTTTCTCTATTGTATTCCTGTCTTCAACTGCTTATGTTCTTAACTTCATTTTTTCCTTCCTTCTCTTTTCTTTGGGCTTATTTTTCTTTATTTTTTTCTCACTTCTTGAGGGAGGATAGCACATTATAGGTTTGAGACCTTTCCTATTTGTTTAACGTAGGCATTTAATGTAAGCTATTAATTTCCTTTTTGGCATTGATTTAGCTGTGTCTCACAAGTTTGACATATTGTGCTTTTGTTTTCATTCAGTTCTATTATATTTAAATTTTGTTTTGAGTCTTCCTCTTTGATCAATGGTTCATTGAAAGGTGTGCTGATTGATCTTCCAGTGTATGGCAATTTTTCTCTTATCTTTATGTTACTGATTTCTTTGACTCTACTATGGTCAGCTAATACACTCCACATGATTCAATTCTCTTAGGTTTGCTGAGGTTTGTCTTCTGAGACAAAATATGGACTATCTTGATGAATGTTCCATGGGCTCTTGAAAAAAATGTGTGTATTCCGCTGTTGTTGAGGGGAGGGTTCCACACATATCAAGTAGATCTTATTGGTTGATGATGTTGTTGCCTTCTTCTATGTCCTCAATGGTTTTTCTTTCTAGTAGTTCTCTTAGTTACTGAAAAGGTGGTTTGAAGTCCCCAAGAATGACTGCGGATTTGTCTATTTCTCCTTCAAGCTCTATCAGCTTTTGCTTCATGTATTTTGAGGCCCTGTGGTTTGGAGCATACCTGTTTAGAATTGTTATGTCTTCCTGGTATACTGACTCTATTTTTTTTTTTAAGATTTTATTTATTTATTTTTAGAGATGGGAAAGGAAGGAGAGAGAGAGGGAGAGAAATACCAATGTGTAGTTGCCTCTCATGTGCCCTCTATGGGGACCTGGCCCACAACCCAGGCATGTGCCCTGACTGGGAATCGAACTGGACTCTTTAGTTCATAGCCCACGCTCAATCCACTGAGCCACACCAGCCAGGGCTGATTCTATTATTAATATACAATGTCCCTCTCTATCGCTAGTCAGTTTCTTTGCTCTAAAGTCTACTTTGTCTGGAATTAATAGAGCCACTCCTGCTTTTGAAAAAATTAATATTTAAATGATGTATATTTTAAATCCTTTCAACTTCAACTTACTATGTAATAGAACTTGAACATTTATACAGTTTTAAAGGTGTTCTGTTGTTGTCAGCAATTGATGAAATTCTAAAAGTCATTTTATCTAATAAAAAACTATGTTTTCATGACATTGGATTTGGCAGTGATTTTTATTTTCTGGTCATAACCCCAAAAAGCACAGGTGACAGAAATAAAAAATAGGTAAATTCATCCAAATTTATCCCTTTTGTGCATCGTAGGACACTGTGGAGAGAGTGGAAAGACAACCCGCAGAGAGGAGAACATATTTTCAAATCATCTACGTGAAAAGGGATTATATAAAGAACTCCTATAACTCTTCAACAACAACTACAAAATCACCAAATTCAAACACTGGCCAAGGATTTGAATAGACATTACCTTAAAAGAAGAAATAAAAATGGCCAATGAGCACATGAAAAGGGTTTCAACAACCTTAATTATTAAGAAAATGAAAGTCAAAATTGTGGGATGCTATTTCATACCCATTAGGGTGGTTCTTAAAAAAACAAGCTGAAAAATGATGTTTCTGAGGACGTGGAGCCGCTGAACTGTGTGCACTGCTGGTGGGACGTAACATGGTGCAGCTGCTGTGGGGAACAGTTTGGCGGTTCCTCAAAAAGGTCAACACAGAATTACCATATGATATGGGAATTGCACTTCTATCTGCGAAAGAGAGGAAGCAGGGGCTCCCATGGGAATATCAGTGTTCGTAGCGGCACTATTCACAATAGCCAAAAATGGAAACAACTCAAATATCTATCAATAGGTGACTAGATAAACAAAATGTGGCATATACATAAGTGGAATTTTATTCAACCTTAAAAAGGAATGAAATTCTGATACACGCTGCAACAGGGATGTACCTTGAAAACGTTCATGCTGCCCTGGCTGGCGTGGCTCAGTGGGTTGGGCAAACCAAAAGGTCACCCATTCTATTCCCGGTCGGGGGAGCTTACAGACCAGGTCCCTGGTTGGGGGCACATGCCAGACACAACCAATCCATGTTTCTGTCGCACACCGATGTTTTTCTCCTTCTCTTTCTCTCTCCCTTCCCCTGTCTCTAAAAATAAATCTTACCATAAAAAATATTTATGTTAAGTGGAAGAAGCCTGATACAAAAGGATAAACATCATATGATCCCACTTATAGGAGATACCTAGAATAGGCAAAGCGACAGAGACAGAAAGTAGAAGTTACCAGGGATGGGGGGAGGAGGGAAACGGGAGTCACTCTTTAAGGGTCAAAGAGTTTCCATTTAGGATGGTGAGAAAGTCCTGCAAATATGGCAGCACCACGTTCAGAGTGTGCATCATGCCCCTGAACCGTGCACTTGAAGTGGTTAAAATGGTAAATTATATGTTGTGTTCCTCTGACCACAATAAAACTATGTAAAAAAGCTGATGGTTTGATTCGTCAGGAGTATTTCCCTTGTCCCACAAAAGTGCTTCAGTGCAACTAGCAATGAATGGCTGGCTGTCAATTCCTCCCTTGCTCCCACCGCGCTTCAGTTTTGTTTTTGTTTACTTTTGGTGACCTTGATCTGTTCCACTCGGGTTTCTTGCTGCATCAATTAGAGGGTATTTCCCCCACAATATGATGCCAGGAATATTAATGCTTCCAGCTCAGGAAGTATCTTCTCCCATCTCCCTGCTTCTGCGGTCACTGAAGACAACTCTGACCTTGGCAAAGTCACCCTGTGGGTCTCACTGAGTGGCCTCTTCAAAGATGAGCATGTGCCCTAAAAACTGCCTGACTTCTTATTTCTCCTTCAAGTGGTTTTTTTTTTGTCTCTCTGAGTCTTTTTAGCTTTCGCTATTATGACTATATTGTCATAAAGATAAAATTCAATTATTGAAAAAATTTAATGTTTTATGCCCAGACTGTCAAAAAGGCAGAAGCCGTATTATTTGGCCTCTTTCTGATGCTGAGACAGTAATGCAGTATGAGCAGCACAGACACCCAGGAGGCCGGGGTGGTGCCCCTCACTGACAATGGCAGGGGCCTGGGCCGGTCGAGTCTCCTCTAAAGGTTGAGTGTTTGTAGCCTTTGCAGGTTGGGCTAGAGGATCTTAAACGCCCTTCCACATTTCAAGTGAGAAGACGGGAGGGTTCGGAATGTCACGCTGCCCGTGGCAAACCTTCGCTCTTCCCTCTTACTACACAAAACGTTGTATTTTATGACAGAGATATTCTTTATGTGACACTTGAAAATCTCACCCACTTAAGGTGCAAAATGCTTAATATTTTAGAGATCTTTTTTTTTTGCGTGACTGGTTTCTGTCCACAGGATAGGCTACATATTTATAGGGCACGGTGCCAAATGAAAATGCAGGCCCCCTGTTCAAACATTACTAAGAATTTCAAAGTGGAGAAAGCAGAGTATTCAGCCAAGTGCAAGGCCCTTCTGAGCATAGGTCTTGTGCTGTCTGTCCTTGAATAAAGTCACCTCCCATCCCCCACCCCACTCTTGGGAAAACATCCAAATTGACTGGGCACCCTGAGCAGGCAGCATAATGAAGTGAAAAGTCTGCAAAAGTGTCCAGATGGAAGATGCAGATTCTTCATTTAACAAACATTTATGGAGCAACGAATAACGGACTTTAGTCATGGGCTAAATGTCGCAGATAAATCTGTCACCCTGGGCATTTCAGTCAATCTTTGATACCTTGGTTCCCTGGATAGTTAGGTGGGAACAAAAGTATTGCTCACCTGTAAACCTTTAAGAAGTAAGATGATTCCAGAAGTTCAAGTTGAAATACCAAAGTAGTTATTGTTCATGCAAAAATGAATAATGTTATCTGCTAAAAAATATTGAAACTAGAGAATGAGTGTAGATTATACGGTGTCAGGATAGCTGTGACTTTTCTCTCTTAGCTTTCTTTCACCGGAACAACTCAGTGGGAGGTTCTGTTTCCAGAAATCATAACTAGGTCCTCCACTATGTTCTATGAATTTATAGAATTTCATTCTTGAACTTCAAAGACATAAAAACCAATAACAAGGACCATTCTGGTATACCCGATTTTATACAATTGATGTAGTGATAAAAAAAAAAAAAAGAGTGAACTGAATTATATTTGGAATTCACTAAAGAACTTGGATATTAAAAGAAAATCTGCACTGACTCCTTTCATACAACAACAATTTTTATAAAGCAAAAAATTACCCCCAATTCGCTGGATGTGAAAATTCAGGCTTGAGCGCAGAGTTTTGAGGCTGTGCGATGGGGGCCCACTTCACCTGCATGACGGCCCCTCCTCTTCCGGCCCCCGAGGCCTCGAAGGTGACTGGGAGAGGCGGGTCAGCTGGTCGGATGTCTGCATTCCTTAAGAGTGCTCATAATCCATTTCCTCCCTGCATGAAAAGTGTTTTCTTTTTTAAAATATTTTATTTTTGATTTTGAGAGAGAGAGTGAGGAAGGGAGAGGGGAACAGCAATTTGTTGCTTCACTTCTTTATGTATTCATTGGTTCGTTCTTGTATGTGCTGTGACCAGAGATCGAACCCTGAACCTTAGTGTATTTGAATGACACTCTAACCAATGGAGCTTCCCGGTCAGGGAGAAAAGTGTTTTCTAAGTGGAGGAAATATTAGGACCCAGAACCTTCTATGGAGTCAACACCAATGTGACAACAGGAACCCTTTTCAGGAAACAAGCTGTGAAGAGAAGCAACAGTCACCCGGGGCGAGGTGGCCCTGGGGACTCGCAGGTCATCCAGCTGATGGCTTCAAAGTGGAACAGGCTACACCAGAACCAGCCCAAGATCTTAACAGAGACACAGGGTCTGAAACCCCACTCTCAGAAGCAACAGATTCACTGGTGAGATTAAATGCACCCTGAGAGTCTGGACCCCCCGATTTACAAGCCTGACTGTGTGCAGGGTACTGGGAGGTTAGGGAGTGGGGCACAGAGCCCCTTTCTCTGTCCTTGGGCCACTACCTCCCCTTACATAATGTCCACCCCCCGTCGCCACCCCCCCAGCAGATTCCGTGCTGTGTGTGATGGTGCCTGCTTGTCCCACTCTCCAGCTTTGCCCTTAGCCTCTTCTTCCCACAAGCTCCTGGAACCTGGGAAGGGTGGGCTTCTCCCTTTCCCTTTCTGTTTGAACACCTATCCTTCTGTCCAACTTCATCGAAGCCTTAATGGTCAAAGGGATGCTGTTAATGTGAAGAAGGTCGAGTGGCCTTTGGCAGAGAAGCTTCAGAGGGCTGGAGAGGAAGCCGGACTGAGGGCGTGGGGACAGAGAAGAGGGACAATGAATTGATTCCCACCCCCTGTGTCTGGAGTGCACCCCCCCCCCATGTCTTCTCCCCTTGCTTGTCAGCAGGACTTATGACCATGATGGCCTATCACCCCATGATTAGGTTCTGCTATGCAGCAGAGATGTCTTTAAGGTCCCCCATCAGTTAACTTTAACCAAAAGGGAGATTCTCTTGGGGGGACTGATACAATCACATGAACCCTTTAAATCTGGGGTTAGAGTCAGAGACAGAATCAGCAAGATTAGAGCTCCGGCAGATGTTTTCCTGCTGGCCTCAGAGAAGAAGGCCCCCAGGAGTTCTGCAGCTGCCAGGAGCTGAATTCGGCAACAAGCTCAAAGAGCCCGAGGACGGCAGCCAGGTCTCGATGGGACCACAGCTGTGGCCAAGGCCACTACCGCATGCCCAGAGTACAGGATGCACAGGACTGTGCCTGGACTCCTGACCCTGGGAACTGTGAGATGTTGGATTTGTGTTGTTTGAAGCCACCAAGTTTGTGGTGATTTGTTACACAGCAAAGGAAGACAAACACACTAAGATTCTTCTCTTAGGAATAAGGAATTTTAGAAGGAAAGGGAGATGGGGGATGGGTATGTGAATTACAGAGGGCACCAGCGTGGAGCAGGGCCTGCCCGGGCCTGCAGTGATTGTGAGTTCTGGTGCTCGGGGGCCAGCTACCCCAAACTCACTAACCAACAGCCCCTTTGAGCAGAGAAATTAAGCACGCCGGGGTCTGCTGCTGCAACCAATTACTCTAACTGCCTTGGAGTGCACGGGTGCTACTGTTGGGTGAGTCAGAATTCAGGGCAAGTTAGGTGCAAAGAGAACCTGCTCCTTCATCTTCAGGAATTTCAAGAGGAATTCTGTTTCCCCCATCACCATTCAGTTCAGCCAGGAGAGATACACTGTTAGAACAAAAACAATTTGATGACTTGTTCTGATCACCTGCTACTCACACAGGGGGTCATCGGGGAGAGCAGGTGAACCAGAAGGGGCCGTGGGAGGCAGGCTCCGCAGTAACCAGGGCAGGGGGTGCCACTTGGTTCCTGCAAAAGGATGTGATCCGTCTGTGTGGACATTTTCACAGGCAGGGGGGAGGGGAAGCCGTGATGATGTTGAGGACTAGGTAGGGTGCTGCTGGCTAATGGGGGGACTAGGCTGGAGGGGAGGCTCTCCCCCTGGGGTGGGGGGCACATGCACAGAGAGCAGTGGAACCCATGGAGCTCCATGCACCTCAAAGATGTCAAGGCAGTACTTGACTTTAGGTCTTTGAAAACGTTACTAAAGGCTCCTGGTCTTCAATTCAATTTAAAACGAGATCGGGAAAAATTAACCCACAGAGATGCGTGATAAGTGTGTGTCTTTGTGCCTTAATCTAGTCACTACTGATGTGGATTCTAAGGGCGTAAAAGAAAATTGCTAATTATTTTTGCCGCAAACAAGATTGTATTTATGGATACTGAAAGTTAGTTTTTTAGTTATTTTACTCACAGTGTCTTCTTTCAAAACTTATTTAAATTAACAAAAGGGTCCAGCAAATTTTCCAGAGAGAATAGAAGCAAAAACGATGGGTAGCTCTCCTGCGCAGCAACGATAGTGTGGTAAATAACGAAACAGACCGAAGTCCCAGTTACAAGAGCAACATAAACTACAAAGTGTTCCGGAACAAATCCGACAAGGCTGTATTAAGCCTACATGTAAGAAAGCAGAAAATGTCATTGAAATATTTAAAGACTGTGAACTACGCCCTGACTGGCATGGCTCAGTTGGTTGAGCCTCCTCCTGCAAAGCGAGAGGTCCCTGGTTCAATTCCCGTCAGGGCACCGGCCTGGGTTGCGGGCCACCCCTGGTTGGGGGCAAGGCACCTGACCGTGTTTCTCTCCCTCTCTTTTTCCTCACTCTCTCCTCTCTCTAAAACTAAATAAATAATATCTTTAAAGCTGTGAATTAATGAAGAAACATACTATTCCTTGTATAGGAAGCCTCAGTGTCAGAGGTGTTTTCCATGAATTCATCTTTAAGTTTTATGTAAGCTCAAACAAAAACCTCGACAGGATATGTCTTGGAAGTTCATAAGCTGATTCTAAAATTAATCGGAAATGGAAAATGAATAACAATAGTGAAGACATGTCTTTGAAAAATAAAAAAAAGAAAGCATCCCAAATACCAAACGTTCTGTGGAGCTTTAGTAAAAGTATGGTATTGGCCCCGAAATGAACTAATTAATGTAACAGAAAAGGGAGTTCAGATACAAATTCATATATATGAGAATTTTGTGTAAGAGAAAAGCAGCATATTTAAGTCAGTGAGGTAGTATGAATTCACTGAACATGGCTAGGATACACCGCTATTCATTTGAAGAGAAAGAAACTTAGATTTTATCTCTTGTTAACTAAAATATTTCGGGTGGATTAGGAGCAATTCTTAGATGGATCCAGAGATATGAATTAGAATGTTTACAGCCTCGGGAGTAAATGTACCATTGTTAAGCAAGACGCTGTAAAATAGTAAAAAATTTTCACATTAAAAAGCAACAGTACAATAAAAGATATTATAAAGAAAATTAAACTGCATGCTGTTGACCTGAAAAAAATCTTACAATGTGTATAAAAAATTACCAACCCAAGAAAAAAATCAATGCAGCCCAATTAAAAATGAGACTAAGCTCTTCACAGAAAAGGCAAAATGAATGGTGGATAAACATAGGACAATGCTCAATCTCAACAGTGATTGGGAAAACAAAAATTGACACAATGAAGTCAGAGTCGTAATGCATTAAGTTATTTCAATGTTACTTATTGGTAAATTTCCTGAATTCAAGAGGGGAAGGAGGCATTGTACACTCATACGGTTTTGTTGGGAATGAATATTGAGAGCTTTTTTGGAAGTCTGTGTTTCAATTTTTAAAGAGCACAAATCAGTGAAACAAAAAATGACAAAGAATAAAATAAATTAAGAAAACTAAAAGTCGGTTATTTGAAGAGATCAACGAAACAGCTAGACAGATCAAGAAAACAAATTAAAAAGAAGAGAGAAGTTTTCAATATCAGGAATGGAAGAGAGGATTATCACTACAGTTCCTAAAGGCATTACAAGAATAATAGAAAAATATTATAAATAATTGTATGCCAGTGTATTTGATAAATATAGACAGACTAGATAAATTCCTTACAATTCCTTGACAAATATAAGTTACCAAAATGGACACAAGATAAAAGAAAAAATATGAATAGTCCTATAACTGTACAGAAATTGAACTCATCCTCAAAAACCTTCTGGCACACAGAGCTCTAGGCTGACGTGGTTTCATCGGTGAATTACTCTAGACATGTAAGAAATAACACCGTTCTTATATAAACTCTTTCCAAAATAGAGGAGGAGAGAAATACTTTCCAACTTATTTTTTGAGGCTAATATAACCTTAATACCAGAATCTGACAAAGACGTTTAAAATTCAAAAATTTACAGATCAATATCCTTCATGAATATAAATATAGATATCTTTAATAAAATATCCACAAATTGGATATAACATTATATTATAAGAATAATAATGTATCATGATCAAGTACTATTTTTTGAGGAATACACGTTGGTTTAACATTAAAGAAAAACCAATCAGTATAATTTACTATATTAACAAAATAATGGTAAAAGTCCATATGATCATTTGACTAGATACATATAAAGCATTTGACAATAGTAAACATCCATTCATAATATTATAACAATTCACAGCAAGGTATTGGAAATAGAATGGTATTCCTCAATCTGAAAATGAATCTATTAAAACTCTACAGCTAACATCTGCTTATGGTAACATTTTGAACATTTCCCCTAACATCAGAAATGAGCCAAAGATGCCTATCTTCACTGCTTCTATTCAACATTGTATTGGAGATGCTAGCCATTGCAATAAGGCAAGAAAAGAAATAAAAGGTATAAAGATTGGAAAGAAAGACAAAATTATCTCTATTTGCAGATGACATGATTTTGAGGCAGAAAATCCTGTGGGTTATATAAAATAATTATTGAACTCAGAAGTTAATTTGTTAAGGTCATGGGATATATGGTTAATTTACTAAAATAAATTGTATTTTTATGTACTAGCAGCAAGTAATTGGAAATAAAAATTTTTAAAACCTCCATTGTTTTAAAAAACATTGAAGTAAAATACTTAGTATAAATTTTTTTTTAAGATTTTATTTTTATTTATTTTTAGAGAGAGGGGAAGGGAGGGAGAGAGGGAGAGAAACAGCAATGTATGGTTGCCTCTCACATGGCCCTCATGGGGACCTGGCCTGCAACCCAGGCATGTGCCCCGACTGGGAATCGAACCGGGACCCTCTGGTTCCCAGTCCGCGCTCAATCCACTGAGCTACACCAGCCAGGGCTACTTAGTATAAATTTTAACAAAAGATATACAAAAGCTTTTTACTGAAAATTGAAAAATGTTAAGGTAAATTAAATAATACCTAAATAAATAGAAAATATATCATGTTAATTAATTGGAAAATCCACTATCATTAAAATGCTAATTATCCCTAGATTGATCTATGGTATTTTCTGCATCTCAATCTTAATCCCAGAAGGCTTTTTAAAATTTTAATTATATTTTATTGATTATGCTATTACAGATATCCTGATTTTTGCCCCCTTGCCCCCTCTACCTAGCACCCGCCCCCCTCAGACAATCCCCACACCATTGTTCATATCTATGGGTCATGTGTATAAGTTCTTTGGCTACTCCATTTCCTATACTGTACTTTACATCCTCATGGCTATTCTGTAACTACCTATTTGTACCTCTTAACCCCCTCACCTCTTCACCCATTCCTCCATGACCCCCTTGCATCTGGCAACCATCAAAATGCTCTCCATATCTGTGATTCTGTATCTCTTCTTTTTGTTTGCTTAGAGTTTTAGACTCAATTGTTGATAGATATGTATTTATTGCCATTTTATTGTTCATAGTTTTGATCTACTTTTTCTCAAATAAGTCCCTTTAACATTTCATATACTAATGGTTTGGTGATGATTAACTCTTTTAGATTTTTCTGGTCTGGGAAGCTCTTGATCTGCCCTTCGAATCTAAATGATAGCTTTGCTGGGTAGAGCAATCTTGGCTGTAGGTCTGCACTTTTCATGACTTTAAATATTTCTTGCCAATCCCTTCTAGCCTGCCAAGTTTCTTTTGAGAAATCAGCTGACAATGTTATGGGAACTCCCCTGTAAGTAACTAACTTCTTTTCTCTTGCTGTTTTTAAGATTCTCTCTTTATCTTTAACCTTAGGCATTTTAATTATGATGTATCTTGGAGTGGGCCTCTTTGCATCCATCTTGTTTGGGACTTTCTGTGCTTCCTAGGCTTGCATATCTATTTCCTTCACCCAATTAGGGAAGTTTTCTTTCATTATTTTTCAGATTTCCAGTTTCTTGCTCTTCCTCTTCTCCTTCAGGCACCGTAATGATGCAAAAGTTGGACCTCTTGAAGTTGTCCCAGATGCTGCTTACACTATACTCATTTTTTAAATTCTTTTTTCTTCTTCTTGTTCTGATTGGTTGTTTTTGTTTGCTGCCTTATGTTTCAAATCATGGATTTGATCCTCAGCTTCATCCACTCTACTGTCATTTCCCTGTAAATTGTTCTTTATTACAATTAGCATATCCTTTGTTTCTGACTGGATCTTTTTTATGCTGCTGAGGTCCCCGCTAAGTTCCTTGAGGATCCTTATAACCAGTGTTTGAACTCTGCATCTGATAGATTGCTTATCTCCATTTCATTTAACTCTTTCTGTAGTTTTGATCTGTTCTTTCATTTGAGCCATGTTTCTTTGTCTCCTGGTTTTGGCAGCCTTCCTATACTTGTTTCTATGTCTTAGGTAGACCTGCTTTGACTCTGTGTCTTGATGGTGTGGCCTAATGTAGTAGGTGTCCTATAGGGTCCAGTGGCACAGCCTCCCCTATCACCCAAGTTGGGTACTTGAGGTGTGCCCTTCGTATGGGCTGAGTACACCCTCCTCTTGTAGTTGAGACTTGCTTGCTGTTGGCAGGTCAATGGGAGGGATTTACCCAGTCCACTCAGCTGCAAGGACTGGCTGTGACCACTGACCTCTACCTTCTGTGCTCCATGGAGCATCAGCTGTGCAGGGACAGGGTGGTGGTGCTCTGCCATGGTCTGTAGCTGTCTACTGGGTGTGCTGGCCCTGGGGTTCCCCTGGTGGTACAGGCCAAGGTCAGCCCCCATTGTGTTTTGCCAGGAACCACCCTGCCTAAGCTATATAGCAATCTGAGATGGCTGTTACTTGTGCTGGACTTGGAGATTCCCAGGGGAAGCCAAACTGTGAATCTAGGCTGCCTGCTGCTAGTGCTGGGGCTCACGGAGGCCAGCTGCTGCTTGTTTGAGAGTTTAGGAAGTTGTGCAGTATGAGCCAAGACCAGCCATTTCCTATGGGAAAGTGGCTTGGGTGGGCCCATAGGTTGGGTGGGGAAGTCTCAGGGGATCTCTAGGGTGAGGCAAACAGTGTTAGCCAGGTTGATGGAGTCTCAGATATGGCACCAGCTTGCCGGCTTTGTGGGGTGAGGGTTCAGAAAAGGGACAATGGCCTCTACTCATTTTGATGCCAGACACTTCAGTTTCTCCTTGTATACCCCTGGTGCCTTTCAAGCTGCTATCCCAGTGCTGGAGCTCTGAGGGAGTGAGTCTGAGTAGCTGAGTCCATGTGTGGTTTCTTTAAGAGGACCTGCTTGGGACACCTGAAGTTTCTTCTACTGACTCAACCCCTACTGGTTTTTGCAGCCAGAAGTTGTGGGGACTTATGTTCCTGGCACTGGAACCCCGGGCTGGGAGGTCTGGTGTGGGGCTGGGACTCCTTGCTCCTGAGATATCCCTGCCAAACTTTTATCCACCACATGTGGATGTGGGACCAGCCCTTTTTACATCTATGCCCCTGATACTAGTCTGGATGGACGTGGTTTCTTTAATTCCATAGTTGTCAGACTTCCACTCAACTTGATTTCTGATGGTTCTGAGTGATGGCTGTTCTGTATTTTAGTTGTAATTTTGATGTGGCTGTACGAGGAGGCGAGCCGTGTCTGCCTATGCCATCATCTTGACCAGAAGTGCCCCTCAGAAGAGTTTTTAAAAATAGAAATTGACAACTATATTTTAAAATGCAAATGATCCTCATGGAAATGCAAATGATCTTCTATATTCCAAACAACCCAGAAATAGAATGACAAAATCAGAAAAGTTACACTACATGACTGCAAGACTTACTATAATGCTGCAGTCATCAAGCAGAGTGGTACTGGGATAAAGGTCAGCAAATAGAGCAATAACACAGAACAGTGAGCCCAGAAATACATTCCAGTTTATGCAGTCAGAGGACTTCTGACAAAGGAGCTAAAATGATCCAATGTAGAAAGAAAAAATTTTTAACAATTGGAGTAGAAATAATTGGATATCCATATGGAAAAAACCAAAAATTTATTTTTACCTCACTCTAAATTTCCAAATTAACTGAAAATGACTCCTATCCTTGGCAGGTGTGGCTCAGTGGATTGACCGCCAGCCTGAGAACCAAAGGGTCATCGGTTTGATTCCTAGTCAGGACACATGCTTGGGTTGCGTGCGTCCCACTCAGGGTGACGGTCACTTCATGAGACACGTAAACACTGAATCACTGTGTTGTACACCTGAAACTAATATAATATGTATGCCAACTAGACTTTAATTTTTTAAAAAGCTAAAACTGTGAATTCTTTATAACAATATCTGTGTGAATTGGGGTAGGAAAGGTTTTGTTAGATCACAGAAAACAATAGCCATTTAAAAATTGACAACTTGAATCTCATCAAAATGAAAAGCATCTGCTCATCAAAAGACACCGTTAAAGGGATAAGCAGGCAAGCCATGAACTGGGAGAAAGTATTTTCAAAACATATGTCTGACAAAGGCCTGGTATTGAGTATATGTAAACAATTTCACAATAATTAAAAGACAAATAATTCAGAAAAATAAACAAAATATTGGAATAGATACCTTACAAAAGAAAATATGTGACTATCCAATGAATATCTGAAAATGTTTGATGTCAACTGTCATCAGAGAAATGCAGTTTAAAACCACGATAAGAAGCCACTACAGGCCTCTCAAATGGGGGGGTGAGGATTGATCATTGACCAGGGAGGAGCAGGAGAAACTTTCTTGAGTGTTGTTAATGGTCCAAATTTTGATGGAGTTCAGCTTGACACAGGCATGTAATATGTCAAAACTCCATGAATTTTCATTTAAAATATGAGCATTTATTTTATTGTGCACTAGCTGTACAGCAAAAGAAATTAATTAAAAGTATTTGACGCTAGTCAACTAATGCATGCAGTGTGAAGTTTTGAGGGGAAGCGTACTGATTTCTCAGATTTGCTTGGAAAAGCAGCAGAAAATTAGGTGAAGTAATGGGTGGATAGAGGAATGAATAGATATGTGATAAAACAAGCATGCAAACATGTTAATGGTGGAACAATAGTGATACACTGGCATTCGCTTAAGTTCGTTTCTTCTTTGCTCTTTGAAAGTTTCATAGTAGAGTGTTGGAATAAATCAGCCTACCCTTTGACTCAATCTACTTATTTCTAGTTATTCACCCTGCAGAAATGCACTTTTTGTATGTACCAAGAGGCATATATAAGACTAGAAATTATAGTCAACAAAAGCAGAAAACAAAAAGCAGCCGTGGTGGAACTGTGAATGCCATGGTTAAATACGCTATGGTATAGCCATCTAACAGAAAACTACGCAAAAGTTTAAAAAAAGGATGACGTAGATCTATACAAGCTAACATTGAAAGATCTCCAAGGTACATTTGAAAGTAGTCCAAGAAATTATAAAATAATATGTGTAATGTATTTATTTCCATTTATGTAAAATTTTAAAAATTAACAGTTAACATGATGCACATAAGTCCAGAACGTATCCAGCCACGTAATATGAAAAATGAGACATTTATTGAAGATATAAGACACAAGAAACATTGTATACAGGACAATGACGCCTCAGTCCCCTTCCAAGTAGGCACCTTGGGACCTCACACAGTTGTCCCAATTGCCATCAGCTGCCCTGTCGTGTTTTCCTGAGTCTCATCAATAGTCTGAATTCTCTTCCCTTTCAGATGTGACTTTAGTTTTGGGAAAAGCCAGAAGTCTCAGGGCACCAAATCTGGGCTGTTAGGGAACTGAGTCACCTGGGTGATTTGATGTTTTGCCAAAAAACTGCTCGAGACGTGATGCATGAGCAGGTGTGGTGTTGTGATGAAGCTACCAATCGCCAGTAGCTGCAGCCTTTTGAACCATCCCAATAGTTCAAGCTTAATGCAAAATTTGATGCAGATTCATTGCTCTACTAGCTCGGTCATTTTGAATGTGATGGTCACATGGTACACATGCTCACTTAAGGGTGTCTACAGCCCCCACTGACTAGTACAGTGAAGTCATCATTGTTCACACATGTGCATTCCAGTCCACTCTCCTGGGCTGCCAAGTTACATCGATGTCATGCAAACCGTTCTTGTTATATTAACAATGGCTGGAGTTTTCCCGGACAGACCTCATGTATCTATATAAATGATTAGAAAAAGGTCTGAAACAAGAGTCGGCATTTGTTTCTATAAAGGGCTAGACAGTAAATATTTTAGGCAGTATCACTCCTGTTGCAGTTATTTAACTCTGCCATTGTAATGCGAAAGTAGCCATAGATAAGATGTAAGTGAATGAGTGTGGCTGTGTTCCAACACAACTTGATTTACAAAATCAGATGGTGGGCCAGCTTCAGCCTGTGGTCCATAACTTACCAACTCCCGACCTAGTAGTGCGACTGACTGCAGTGATGTCTCAACTCTTTACCTCTTCCTGTACCCATACCCGTCGCTATGTACCTTTGTCTCACCTTCTCCTCCTGACTCTGAGCTCGGCCATGGGACTTGCTTTGAATCGATGGGATGTTGGTGAGTGTGACACCAGTAGAGGCTGGGGGGACTTTCGTGCCACGGGGCTGGCTTGCTCTTGTGCCTCTTCCATTACTCAGAGACCATGCCTAGGCTGGCCTGCTGGAGGGGATGAGACACGCAGAGGACAATTCCGCCCGCACAGCTCTTCCAGCTGAGGCCACCCGCGATTGGCTGGTAGTCAGGCGAGCCTCAGACTTGCGGGCAAACCCAGTCCAGAGGAGTCGAGCTGCCGAACTATGACAGCAGACATGCGAACAAGAAATGTCTGTTGTCACGTGCCACCAGAGTGTAGTCCCGTGGCATCAGCTGGCTGATCCAGAAACAAAACACAAGCAACCGAAAACACCGGTTCTCTTTGAGGAAGGGAGCGAAAGGGGGTGGGTTTTGCAAGTGAAAGAAAAAGAATAAGCTTTAACAAAGGAACATTGGGTAGCGATGCTCTAACATTCAGAAAATGTAAGTCCTGGTCACGGTCCTTTGGAAGGTCAGGCCCAGCACAAACACAAGTCAAAGACCAAGGTCTATTTGCCATTTCTGTTTTTCTATCTTTAATATCTTTCCATTTCTTCCCTTTATTCTCTGGCTATAAATATATCCAAGTCTTTTGTGTGCTAAGAAAAAACAACCTTCCCTGTTGCCCTTGTGACCTTGTTTAGCTATAATCTAGCTCTTCTTTTTAAAAACTTAAGTTTTTAAATGGCAAAGGAATTAATGCATGCACATGCCAATGAAAATTCAAACAGTACAGGAAGCCCAGCATAACTAATGAAAGCCTCCTTCCCTGCCTCCCTCCTTCCCCTGGTACTGTTCTCTGGACCCCACAGCTTTAAACTGATCCTGCCTCTCTTCTCTTTCCTGGTAGCCACACTTCTCTAAATGCCGAGTTCATACCTCTGTTTCTCCCCTTGCATATTTTGGCTTCTCCGTATGAAAGCGATGGCCTTTAGCGAACGTATTCCACTGCTCTGCCCTCACCCTGCTTCACACATACTGTGTCTTTAAAATTTTCTTCAGGTCTCTCATTTTTAAACTTTATTGCTTTAGTAAGATTCTAAACCATGTATTTCCTCTGTTTGTAGCGGCTTTTACATTTTTATCAGTCATATGTCCACTCAGGTAATAGCAGTAGCCCCAGCCTTTCTGCCTTTCACTTCCCACGACTCAGAGGCAACCACTTCTACATGCCCGACTCAGAGGCAACCACTTCTACATGCCAGGCGTACAGAGGGAACCCCTGGGAATCTACTGAAATGCGCGCCCTGGTGGGGGAGGCTACAGGGGCCTGAGAATCTGCATCCCTAACAAGCTCATAGGTGATGCTGAGCCATGGACCACACTCAAGTAACGCTGTTCAGGGCTGGCGAAAGGGCCTTGGTCATAGGGGCTTGGGTTCTGAGGCAGGAGTTTAGTTCCATTGGGGACCGAGGTGCAGACCAGGAGTGGGAGGCCCGAGTGCTGCCATGGGGACTGGGCCAGCAAGACACGGAGGTGAGGGAGCAGCCTCTGCCCTTCCCACGCCCGGTTCTCCACCTGGACCCACACGCCCAGAGCCTTCGCACCCCCTGCCCCTGGCAAAGAGCCCCTTACACAGAGCCTCCCTGGCGGCTTGGTCTGGCCTTCCTACCAGGCTTGCCCACGTGCAGGGTCAACCCCATGACGACCCTGTAACACGGACATGCTATTCACAGGCAGCTGATCTTCCTGTGAGTCTGCTACGTGTCTTTCTCGTCATTAGCCTTGTCCCCAGCTGCTACCGCTAGGTCATGCACGGCACGTGATGACAGCATACCCAAAATTCAAGTATCTGGTACCGCCCTTACGGTTTGCCTCTGTGTTCTGGAAACACAAGCGAGGAAGGACCGGGGACAGCCACCATGGAAGTCATACATCTTTCTTAGTTAGGGTTTCCCAGGAGCAGATGCTGAGATGAGATGAGGCATCCAGAACAGTCTATTGGGGTGATCCCAGGAAACCCGGGGGAAGGAGGTGTGGTGAGAAGGGTGGGGGAAGGCATCAGCAGAA